>WEDG01009586.1:0-22569 GCA_017591395.1 Schistocephalus solidus | reverse complement strand
TACAGTAACCCACGGCGTGAAGCAGGGCTGTGACCTTGCGCCTACCCTCTTCAGTCTCATGTTCTCTGCCATGCTAACGGACGGCTGCCGTGATGAACGATCCGGGATACGCAACACCTACCGGATGGATGGTCGACTGCTCAACCAACGGCGGAACATCTTCCACTCGTGTGTATCCACAGCCACCGTCCACGAACGTCTCTTCGCTGACGACTGCGCACACAATAGAACGACCGAAGAGGAAATGCAAAGGAGCATACAACTCTTCGCTGCCGCCTGTGAAAACATCTAAATTCATATAAAGACTGAGAAAACTGTGGTGATACATCAGCCGCCGCCCAATACCACCTACAACACAGCTCACATCAATGGCAATGGTGCCCAACTGATACCTATGGATACCTTCACGTACCTGGGTAGCAATCACTCCTACAGCACCAAAGTTGACGATGAGATCGTCCATCGGATCGCCAAACCCAGCCAAGCATTCGGACGCATGCAGAACGTGGTCTGGAGTTGACAAGGTCTCCATCTCAGCACCAAACTAAAGGTGTAAAATGTCGTCATATTGCCGACGCTGCTGTATGGAACGGAGACTTGGACGATCTACCAAAGCAGACGTACAAGCTCAACCACTTCCACCTCAGCTGCCTAACCCAGAATACTAAAGCTTAATGGCAAGACAGGATCCTGCACACGGAAGCGTTGGAACGAACAGGCCTTTTTAGCATCTACGCTCAGCTGAAAAAACTACAACTTCCATGGAACGGTCACCTTGTGAGGATGGAATATGAATGACTACCCAATCGATTCTTCTATGGAGATGTCGGCACAGGTTCTCGTGGAAAATGAGGTCAAGTTTGACGCTATAGGGACACTCTGACGACCTCCCTGATGCAACTGCACATCGAACAAGAAAACTCGGAGGATCTCGCCTGGAAGTGACCAGCCTGGAGGAGAGCAGTGATGGCAGGGGCAGTAATCTAAGAAGCTAACCGGATTGCCGCCACCAAGGCCAAAAGAGCAACACGAAAGTCACCAGCACCACGGACCAACACCACCAATGCCCAAGCTCTTCCAAAATGTCCACGCTGTCAACGTACCTTCCGCACGTGAATCGAACTGGTAGGACATCTTCGGACGCAATGCAACAACAATCTGACAATTCAAACTTCAATGTAAAATTTTCCCAACCCTCCATCGGACCCTCCTCTCACCCTCACCCCTGGCACCAATTCCATTTCGCCCACCATCATAGAGACTACATCTTAATACTCATCAGCTATTAACCCCACCACCGCAACAACCACCACCACCACCGCCACCAGCAACGCCACCGCCACCACCACCACCACCAGCGATGTGGACCCTCTCTTAAACTGTACTCATTGAAACCAGACATTAACCTCACCCATCGGCCTGATCGATCACTTGCGAATCCATTGTACAGAGACTGGTCAAATAGTGCCTGGAGCACCAACTTACAGCAGAGATCGCTACCTCCACTGCCCTCCATATCCTCGCGCATTCATTCATCGAATCGTTTTATTCGGTCACATGTGCATACATGACAGCGGAATTTACCACAATGCCGACAACACCGATACCCGATGCACACTCTCCGCTCATGCCATTCTCACTGCCAATGCCAATGCAACGCCGGCTACCACGAACAACATATTCCAGCCCCTCCCGATTTTTCCTGCCCACACTGCGCCAACAACTTCAACTCATGCATTGGCCTGGTCGGTCACCTGCTAATCCATCACACCGAGGCCGGTGAACGAGTGCCAAGGGCTCCGAAATCCAGTCGCTGCACCCGCTTCCACTGCCCTCACTGCTCTCGCACCTTTACACACCGCATGGGCCTATATGGACACAGGCACCTCCCCAAAAACCTGCGGTAAACCACCGGAGGCTAAACCATGTCAGCGCACAATACCTGCACCATAACATACACAAGACCCTCACCACCACCATGTAACTGAGAATATCATAGTTTCTTACACACCATAACTTGGAAGGCTGCCAAGCTGACCCTTGCACCAGACCACGCCATCGGCCCAGTGTATGTGTTGTGTGTGTTGTGTTTCCGGTGGTGGTACGCCAAGGGGCGGCTCCGGCCGCGCCAGCCACCTGCATCCTATCTCATCTCCGGTTTCTTGACTCTGTCATGACACCGGGCTCAGGTGGGGGAGGAGGAGAGAGTGCGGTAGCTGCAGCGAAGGCTACTATCAATTTAAACTAAATCACGCGCAAGTCACCGTCCCTGCACCTCCCTTTCCTAGTGCATACGGTGGACATCGTCGGCCTACGACGGTCGAACTGTCGTGTCTTCGGTGATGTGTGTGTCTACACACCCGGTATCTGCTCCTTTCCCCTTCCCCTTCCCCCTCTCCTGTCCTCCCTTTCCCCCCTCTCCTCTCCTACTTCTACTCTTCCCCTCCTCTCGCCCTTCTTTCCTCCTCTCTCGCTCTCCTCTCCTTTACTTTTTACTTCTTCCCTCCTCCTTCGTTCCTCACCCTTCCCTCCTCCCCCACGGTCAAAAATGTCATACGGCGAGGGCGACATGCAATCACGTAGGCAGCCCAGGCGAATCGTTCGTTCTCTCACTAACCCAAATCGTGACCAATAGTGGAGTTCAGTAGCCGCCTAGGATGACTGAGCAGTCTTATTTAGGGATAGCACTGCTTACCCCCTCGCGGGGAAGGGGGCTAGAAAATGTGCCATAAACAAATGCTGGGTCTCACGACAGCTGCAGCAGACCTTGGTTAGCAGACTGCAATTACATGCGGTCGAAAAACTCTAAACAATATCAACAACAACTCTTCTCCCTATCCCCCCAACCATACCCTTCGGGGTACTCTCCGGGCTGCTCGGGTGAGTCCGTTCACACTAGCAGCCTAGAATGTTCAATCCCTTTTAGACAATCCCAGCCGTAACCGACCGGAACGAAGGACGGCACTAGTCGCTCGGGAAATGGTGCGTTACAAGGTAGACATTGCTGCCCTCAGCGAGACCCGATTCTCTGAACAGGGTCAACTGGAGGAGGTGGATGACGGCTACACCTTCTTCTGGAGCGACCGACCAAAGGCAGAGCGACACGACGCTGGTGTCGCCTTTGCCATCCGGAACGACATCATAGGACGTCTGCCCTGTTTGCCGCAGGTTATCAATGATCGCCCGATGAGCCTCCACCTGCCTCTTCGGGGAGACAAGTTCGTCACAATCATCAGCACCTACGCTACCCTAATGACGAGCTCTGATGCGGCGAAGGGCAAATTTTACGAGGACATGCACGCCCTGCTGGCGACTGTGCCGAAGGCGGACAAGTTAATTGTCCTTGGTGACTTTAACGCCCACGTCGGGACGGACCACGCAGCCTGGCAGGGATGGCTGGGTCCCCATGGTCTCGGTAGTCCCAACGATAAAGACCTCCTTCTTCTGCGAACGTGTGCGGAACACCGTCTCCTGCTGACCAACACCTTCTTCCGCCTCCCGATGCGGCATAAGGCGACCTACGTACACCCCCCGGTCGAGACACTGGCACATCTTGGACTATGTGCCAAGACGTGCTGGTGACAAAGACGATCCCCGGCGCCGACGGATGGACGGATCGCCGCCTCGTCATTTCCAAGATGAGGCTTCATCTGCAACCACGCAAAAGCCCCAAGGTAAGCGACCACAAGGTAAGTTGAACACAACTTTGTTGAATATCCCTGCTCACCATCTCCATTTCAGCAACGAACTGGCCAACCAACTAGCCAACCTTCCAGTCACCGACACGGACATCACCGTAGAGAACCGCTGGTATCAGTTGAGGGACACCATCCAATCCATCCCCCTGAATGTCCTCGGCCTCACACGTCGTCAGCACCAAGACTGGTTAGATAACAACTACGCAGCTATCAACGCTCTGCTCGTCGAGAAGAACCAGTTGCACAAAGCCTACGTCGATCAGCCTACCGCTGCAAACTAGACAGCCTTCTACCGAAGTCGCCGTCCTGTACATCAACGGCTGCCGGAGATGCAGGATGCCTGGATGACGGGCAAAGCCGAGGAAATCCAAGGGTTCGTGGATCGAAAGGAATGGAAGAATTTCTTCGCCGCTACCAAGTCTGTCTACGGAGCACTAATCAAAGGCGTTGCCCCTCTTCTCAGTGCCGACGGCAGGACGCTACTCACCAAGAAGACACAAATGCTGACGCGATGGGCAGGACATTTCCAAAGCGTTCTCAATCAGCCCTCCACCATCTCTGACGCCACCATCGATCGCATGCCTGAAGTGGAAATCAACGCTGACCTTGATCTCAGGTATCTCTCCAAGAAACCATCAGAGCCATGCAGCAACTGCCCAACGCGAAAGCACCTGGCTCGGACGCGATCCCTATTGAGATTTACAAATATGGTGGATCCCAACTGATGAACCGACTCACAGTGGCATCGAGGGCACGACCCTCAGCATTTCATAGACGCAACCATTGTCCACATCTACTAGAAGAAAGCGAACCGCCAACTCTGCGACAACCACCGAGGAATCTCACTGTTGAACATCGCCGAAGCGATCTTCGCCCTCATCCTCCTCAATCGCCTGAACGCTCATCTGGAGCAAGGACTGCTCCCGGAAAGCCAATGTGGCTTTCAACGACACTGACGAACAATCGACATGATCTTCGCCGCTCGACAGTTGCAAGAGAAGTGCAAAGAGATGCGGACTCATCTCTTCACTAAGTTCGTGGACCTGATGAAAGCCTTTAAAACGGTGAATCGCGACGGGCTGTGGAAAATCCTACATAAATTCGACTGTCCTGTTCGGTTCACGCATATGGTACGTCAGCTTCATGGCGGGATGATGGCGCGCGTTGCTGAAAACGGGACCGTATCTTAAGCATTCGCAGTGACCAACGGAGTGAAGCAGGGCTGCGTCCTTGCACCTACCCTATGTAGTCTCATGTTCGCTGCCTTGTTCTTCAGCCTTATGTTCTCTGCCATGTTAACGGACGCCTACCGTGAAGAACGCCCCGGGATCCACATCGCCTACCGGATGGACGGCCGACTCCTCAACCAACGTCGGATTTACTTCCGCTCGCGTGTCTCCACAGCCACCATCTACAAATTTGTCTTCGCTGACTACTGCGCACTCAATGCATCGATGGAAGAGGAAATGCAAAGGAGCATAGACCTATTCGCTGCCGCCTGTGGCAACTTCGGACTTTGCATCAACACTGAGTAAACGGTTGTGATGCATCAGTCGACGCCCAATACCACCCACTCCGCAACTAACATCAATGTCAATGGTGCTCAACTGAAATCTGTGGATACCTTCACGTACCTGGGCAGTAATCTCGCCCGCAGCACCAATGTCGAGGATGAGATCGCCCATCGGATCACCAAAGCCAGCCAAGCCTTGGAACGCATGCAGAAGGTGGTATGGAATTGACCCGGTCTTCACCTCAGCAACAAACGCAAGATGCACAAAGCTGTCATATTGCCGACGCTGCTGTATGTAGCGGAAATGTGGACGGTCTACCAAAGGCAGGCACAGAAGCTCAACCATTTCCACCTCAGCTGCCTTCGCAGAATACTAAAGTTGACATGGCAAGACAGGATACCGGACGCGGAAGTGTTGGAACGAACATGCCTTCTCAGCATTAATGCTCAGCTGAAACAACTGCATCTGCGATGGAGCGGCCGCCTTGTGAGGATTGACGACGAACGACTACCCAAACGACTCTTCTATGGAGATGTCGCCATGGGTTCTCGTCGACAAGGGAGTCAAGTACGACGTTACAAGGACACTCTACATACTTCCCTGAAGCAAATGCGAATCAACCCGGCGAACTGGGAGGACCTAGCCCGGAACCAACCTGCTTGGAGAAGGATAAAGAAGACAGCGGCAGCAATCTACGAAGCCAACAGGATCTCCGCTGCCAAGACCAAAAGAGCGGCACGAAAGTCACCAGCGCCCCGGACCAACACCGCCAATGCCCAGGCCCTTCCAACATGCCCACGCTGTCATCGCACCTTCCTTGCGCGAATCGGCCTGGTCAGACATCTTCGGACGCAATGTATTAACAATCCGACAATTCCAACTTCTACGTCCAATTCTTTCAACACTCCTTCGGACTCCCCTCCCTCGCCCCTGGCATCATTTCCATTACTCCCGCCATCATAGAGACCACATCCCAATACTCATCATTTGTTAAGGGTCGGAATATTCGTCTTAACGCGCCACAGCATGATCTGGCCCCCATAACGCACACACCAGGATTCATTGATCAGGGGATATGTAGGAGCCATTGTCTTCTGACTCCTAGTCCCCTGGTCAGCAACTCAACACACTCATACATACACTGAACTCACAGCGTGGTATGATGTAAGCGTCAGATTGGCAGCCTTCCAAGCCGTGGTTTCTAGGAAACCGTGATATTCTCAGGAACATGGTAATGGTGAGGGTGTTGTGTATGTATTGGTGGAGGTAGTGTGGCCTGATGTGGTTTAGCCTCCGGTGGTTTACCGCAGGTTTTTGGGGAGGCGCATGTGTCCATATAGGCCCATTCGGTGAGTAAAGGGGCGGGAGCAGTGAGGGCCGTGGAGGCGAGTGCGGCTACTGGATGTCGGAGCTCAAGCCACTGGTTCACCAGTCTCTGTGCGATGGATTAGCAGGTGACCGACCAGGCCAATGCGTGAGTTGAAGTTGCTGGCGCTGTGTGGGCAGGAGAAATCGGGAGGGACTGGAAGATGTTGTTTGCGGTAGCTGGGGGTTGCATTGGGGGCGGCGGTGAGAATGGCAGAGGCGGAGGGTATTCATCGGGTATCGGTGTTGTTGGAATTGTGGTGAATTCCGCTGTCATGGATGCACATGTGACCAAATAAACCGATGCGATGAATGAATGAGTGAGGATATGGAGGGGTGGTACTCCAGGCACTATTTGACCAGTCTCTGTACAATGGATTCGTAAATGACCGATCAGGCCGTTGCGTAAGGTGAATGTGCGGTCGCAATGAGGTCAGTTTAGGAGAGAGTCCTCATCGCTGGTGGTGTTGATGGTGGCAGTGTTGGTGGTGGTTGCGTGGTGGGGGTAATAGGTGATGAGAATTAAGATGTAGTCTCTAGGATGGTGGGAGTAATGGAATTTGTGCCAGGGGTGAGGGTGGGGGAGGGTTGGCAGCATTTGACGTTGAAGTTTGAATTGTCAGATTGTTGTTGCATTACTTACGAAGATGTCCGACAAGGCCGATTCGCGTGCGGAAGTTGCGTTGACAGCATGGACCTGTTGGAAGAGCTTGGGAATCGGCGCTGTTGGTCTGGGGCGCTGGTGACTTTCATGTCGGACTTTTGGCCATGGTGGCGGCAATCCGTTTGGCTTCGTAGATTGCTGCCCCTGCCATCATTGTCCTCCTCCACGCCAATCAGTTCCGGGCGAGATCATCCCAGTTTGCCGGATCGATGTGCAGTTGATTCAGGGAGGTCGTTAGAGTATCCTTTTAGCGTCGAACTTGACCCCATTTTCCACGAGAACCCGTGCCGACATCTCCATAGCAGAATCGATAGGTTAGTCATTCGAACTCCATCCTCGCAAGGTGGCCACTCCAGTGCAGTTGCAGTTTTTTTAAGCTGAGCGTAGAGGCTAAAAAGGCCTGTTCGTTCCAACACTTTCGTGAGCAGGATCCTCTCTTGCCATCTCAGCTTTGTTATGCTGCGGAGGCAGCTGAGGTGGAAGTGGTTGAGCTTCCGCACCTGCTTTTGTTAGATCGTCCAAGTCTCCGTTCCATACAGCAGCGTCGATGTTATGTCGGGTTTGTACATCTGGAGTTTGGTGCTGAGATGGAGACCATGTCAACTCCAGACCACGTTCTGCATGCGTCCGAATGCTTGGCTGGTTTTGGATATCCGATGGGGGATCTCATCGTCAACTTTGGTGCTGCAGGAGAGATTGCTACCCAGGTACGTGAAGGTATCCACAGATATCAGTTGGGCGCCATTGACATTGATGTGAGCTGTGTTGTAGGTGGTATTGGGCGGCGGCTGATGTATCCTCACAGTTTTCTCAGTCTTTATGTGAATTTAGATGTTTTCACAGGCGGCAGCGAAGAGTTGTATGCTCCTTTGGATTTCCTTGTCGGTCCGTCTATTGTGTGCGCATTCGTCAGCGAAGAAACGTTCGTGGATGGTGGCTGTGGATGCACACGAATGGAAGAGCTTCCACCGTTGGTTGAGCATTCGGCCGTCCATCCGGTAGGTGATGCGCATCCCGGGGCGTTCGTCACGGTAGCCGTCCATTAGCATGGCAGAGAACATGAGACTGAAGAGTGTAGGTGTAAGGACGAAGCCCTGATTCATGCCGTGAGTCATTGCAAATGCTTCGGATACTGTTCCGTTTTCAGTAACGTGCGGCATCATCCCGTCGTGAACCTGACGCACAATATGCGTGAACCGTTCACAACAGCTGAATATCTGCATGATTTTCTACATTCTGTTGCGATTTGCCGTGTCAAATGCTTTTTTCACGTCCAGGAAGTTAGTGTAGAGAGGAGTCCACATCTGATGGCACTTCTCTTGCAGCTGGGGAGCGGAGAGAAACATGTCAATTGTTCGTCGGTGTCTTCGGAAGCCACATTGGCTTTCCGGGAGCAGGCCTTGCTCCAGATGAGCGTTCAGGCGATTGAGGAGGATGCGGGCGAAGATCGTTTCAGCGACGTTCGGCAGCGAGATTCCTCGGTGATTGTTGCAGAGTTGTGGAGGTGGATAATAGTAACGTCTTTGAAATCCTGAAGGATTTCTCTATGGTGCCACTTATCCTGGATGAGCTCTGTGAGTCGGTTCATCAGTTGGGTCCACCATTCTTGTAATTCGCAGCAGCGATCGCATCCTAGCCAGGTGCATTCCCGCTGGAGATACGCAGCACGTATTTGATGGTTTCTTGGAGAGAGGGCTGGAGATCAAGGTCAGCGTTTATTTCCACTTCAGGCAGGCGATCGATGGCGGCGTTGGAGATGGTGGATGGCTGGTTTAGAACGCTTTGGAAATTTTCCGCCTATCACGTCTTCTCAGTGAGTGGCATCGGCAGTCGGAACTGAGAAGAGGGTCGGCGCCTTTGACGAGAGGTCCTTAGACAGCCCAGGTGGTGGCGAAGAAGTTCTTCCATTCTTTTTGTTTCGCGTACCTTTGGATTTCCTCAACTTTGCGCGTCATTCAGGCATCCTGCATCTCCTGCAGCCATTGCTTTACAAGGCGGCGACTTCCGTAGAAAGCTGTCTTGTTTGCAGCGGTAGGGCGATCGACGTAGGCTTTGTGCGACTGGTTTTACTTGAAGGCAGAGCGTTCATGCTTGTCGTCGTCATCGAGCCAGTCTTGGTGCTGACGACGTGTGCGGTCGAGGACATCCAGGGCGGTGGTTTGGACGGTGTCCCTCAGCTGGCACCAGCGGTTCTTCACGGGGGGTGTCCACATCGACGACTGGAAGGTTGGCTAGTCTGCTGGCCAGTTCGTTGCGGCAATGGAGGTGGGGAACAGGCACATGCAACAAAACAGTAGTAAACTTACCTGGTGGTCGCTTACCTTGGGGTCTCCTGTGTGGTTGCAGTAAAATTCTCAGTTTGGAGAAGACGAGGAGATGATCCGTCCATCCGCCGGCACTGGATATCTCCTTTGACACCAGCACGTCCCTGTTGATCACGCCTCCGGATGAGAACATTATCCAACCGGTGTCAGTGTCTCGACCGGGGATGCAACTATGTCACCCTTTGCCTTATGGGGAGGAGGAAGAAGGTGTTGGTGAGGATCAGGCGGTGTTCGGCACAGGTTTGTAGGAGAAGAAGACCATGATCATTGAAGCCGGTGAGACCATGGGGACCCAACACGCCGCTCCACGTGGAATGGTCTGTCCCGACGCGGGCGTTAAAGTTACCAAAGACAATTAACTTAACCACCTTCGGCACATTCGCCATGAGAGCGTGTAGATCCTCGTAAAATGTTTTTTTTTGTCTCATCGGAGCTCGTCAGTGGGGGTGCGAACTTGTCACTCCGGAGAGGCAGGCGAGGCCGATCAGGCGATCGTTGATGCGTTGATCGACATAGGCATTGTGCAACTGGTTATGCTCGACGAGCAGATTGCTGATGGCTGCGCCGTTGTCATCGAACCAGTCTTGGTGCGGACGACGTGCGCGGCAAGCTCACTCGAGCTGGAAGGTACGGTGGGAATGTTTGGGAGAGGAGATGTTGTTGGTATTGTTAAGAGTTTGACTGCATAAAATTGCAGTCTGCTAGCCATTGTTAGCTGCAGCTGTCTTGAGACTAAGCATTTGTTAAGGGCATCCTTTCGAGTCCCGTACCCCGTGAGGGTGTAAGCAGTGCGTCCCAACTAGGGCCACTGAGTCATCCCAGACGGCTACCAAACCACTATGGGTCATGATTTGGGTAAGTGAGAGAACAACCGATTCGCTTAGGCCGCCTACGTCCTTGCATGTCAACCCTCGCCTTAGGAAGTTTTCGACAGTGTGGGAGGAGGGGTAGGAGGGCATAGAACAGAGGGCTTGGAAGAGGAGAGGGGGAAGGGCAGGGAGGATGGGAGAGGAGAAGAGTTGGAATAAGTGAGCAGACGTACCGGGTGTGGAGGCACACACAACACGGGAGACCTTCACCTGGTTTAGCATGCCGGTCCTGGCAGTTGCCAGATGTGTGGCCGCTGGGAAGAACCCAGCTTCGAGGAGCCACAGGTGAGATGTTGGTACCAGCTAGACGTGGCCACAGAAGCATTCACCACTTTTATGAGACATATAGAGGGACCAAATACTACCTCTGTGATGCAACCCCGAACTAGGGCCCCCTACACCCCACACGTTGATACGCACACACCTGACCTTTCGACCGTCATAGTCCGACTATGTCCACTGTATGCTCCACAGAAGGGTGGTGAAGGGATGGTGACTTGCGCGTGGCTTGGTTTTAAGTGATAGTAGCCCTGCGCTGCAGCTACCGCACTCTCTCCTCCTCCCCCACCTGAGCCCGGTGTCATGACAGAGCCAAGAAGACTGGAAGCGGAAAGGGACACAGGTGGTTGGTGCGGCCGGAGGTGCCCCTGGGCGAACGGCCACACCTGGCCCGGTTACCACGGAGTGGGAGTGCCATGAAGGCCACATTAAGAAGGAACCACTGCAGCCTGACTCTCGGTCCGCCAGTCAGTCACTCTGCACAAACCACACACTGGGCTGGCCATGCGGTGCCATTTATTCCGTCAGTTGGCAACCTTACAAGGCACAACCTTTAGCGCACCGTGATAGTTTCAAGCGTGGCAGCTTGCTTATAGTGAGAAAAATGTGCTGAGCCGTTACCCTTATATTCTCCCCCACCCCCACAATCAGACCACCGTCCGAGCCGGTCAGTTGTCTGATGCCGGAATGGGTACAGCTACTGATCACCTCGCCTACGCGTACTACGTACACGACTTGGCACCCAAACAGAAGCACCAGGATTTAAAACAACAGAGGGTTGAATGGGTCATATAGTGAGATAGCCAGAGTTCAAGTTAAGAAGGAGCCATTGCAGTCTGTATCTCAGACCACCAGTCAGTCACTCCACACAACACACTTTGGACTGACTGCAAGGTCTGTGTGTAATTGTCAGCAGGTAACCTTCCACCCTACGGCGTTTATCGCCTCGTGATATTCTCAAGCTCAGATCAAACATTGAACAGAGGAGCCACATGGAGAAGCACTCTAGGATCATACTTCTTTCTCAATAAATTATGTAGACTGCTGTTGCTGATGATCATGTGAGTTGAGGCGGCCGATGAGGAGAGGTCTAGTGTTCTTTTATAGCAAGCACACACAAATGAGTTTACCAAAACAGCAAGCGTTGGAGTTGGACGTTCTGCATCATTCACCATACCCACCAGATCTTGCCCCCAATACCTAATACTTCATCCGCAATTTGGATAACTATTTTATAGGAAACCAAGTTAACTCCGACAATTTGGCGAAACGTGTCTTCCAAGAATTCATTACCTGCTGATAACTAGACTATTACACCATCGAACTGAATACAAACTACCGCTGAAATGGAAAATTGTATCGACCCTCTGGTACAAGCTTTGATGAATAAAACAATTCTTTGTTTTTATAAAACAGTAGCAGACTTTGGTTTTTTTCTACAAATTTCATACTTGATGGTCTGATATGTTTTGTAATTTCCCCACATCTAAATTGGGTTCAGCGGTATATCCCCGGCTATCTCCTCCACCTATATACATAGTTGTTCATCAAATAAAAGCTAATTTTACTGAAACTTTAAATGGCATTTCTATTTCGCAATCAGTGTTTTCTGTACTTCACAGTTTCTGGCATAAGCACGTTAGCAAATGGCTGTTCCATGTCTGACGAGTAGCGGTCTTTCTAAACTGGCGTCGACACCCCCTACTGATGAATCGAATTCCAGTTGAAAGAGCTGTGCGTTTGTACTGTCACAGCAGCAGGCTTATTAGGCACGCATTACCTTTTGTTACGAAACATGAAATTTTTCGTAAATATTTATCCCTGTTGTGAAGGACGGAAGGCAATGAAAGTGCTCCCGTACACATCCCCGGCAGTGCGTCATCGGTAGATGGCATCAGCCCAAGGAAAACAAGTTCACTTCTAGTTGTTAGCCCCTCACTGTTGCCATTAAATCTGCATTTTGAGCTTGGATGCCGGTGAACAGAATGATACCAGACGTAAACCCCCTTCCGACCAATTTGTTCCTAATATGAGGCGATGGCCCAAATAGATTTCCATCTAGGTCTGTCGGCTCCCTTCGGATTAAGCTTCCCCCTCCGCTCCGGACACTGGCTGACTTCCAGGTCAAACTGGCCGGAGAGAACAGTGTCTGGTCGTTGGTGCTATGGTTGGACTGGACTGGAATGGGGTCTATTAGAAGCTCAGTAGGAGGCAATCTTTGGACAGCGTTCACAGCTCACGGGGATTTATTCGCGTGTACGTTTACACGCAACGGATAGCTTGGAAACAAAATACGTAGCCCACTCCTCCCCCAAACACACCCCAAGCTTGTCAGTCTTCTCAAGACCTGCCTACCTGTTCCACCCTCCGTGGCCTTCGGGCTTTTCGAGTTCTCGTGATAAGCCGAAGGCGTTGTTTCGACCAGAGGAGTCGCAGAGACCACTACATACGAAACCAATCGCACTCATTTCACCTCCCCCCCCGCCCACCGTCTTCCCCTCCCGTCACCGGTTGAAGAAACAATGCGAGTCCGGAAATGTACAGCCAACTGAAGCCCGGGGTGGGTAAGCGACTGTCCGTCATTAAAAAGGACTTATGTATAGGCGCACCCTTCCAACCCCCCGTCTGTCTAGACTCTGTCACTGCCAGCTGTCTTAAAACCAGTCATTCTGTTGAAGTTGATGAAGTGAACTGGCCTACCCTCCACGGGCTGAGAGGCGGGATTAGACTCACCCCCCCTCCAACGACAACTGAGGCAGCAATATGCTGCGAGAAATGTTAGCAGGTCTTTTCTGCACCTATCAAAGTTCCGTTTATTCTGTTTATTTGGTAAGGATAGGTGCGAGCACGTATGCGCAAAATGAGTGCGTGCGTGCATTCTAAAAATCCTCGTCACTTGGTTTCCGCCCCCACCTGAGGATTCATGCAAACTTGTGGAGAGGAAAACGCCCTATTAGGAGTCAGGACTGCAGGTCCTCATGCCTGTACATTTTAAGTAGCTTGCTTCCGCCGAACCTAGAACCAGCCCAGCATCTGTTTTGATTCTTTTTTATGTATAGATTCTTTAGGGAATGAAGACAACTCTACTTTGATGAATTATTGATGCTGGTGCCCCAGGTTGCCGCTGTTGTCGACGTCATCCAACGTTGAGTAAATATGTACAAACGGTTAACATTTGAGACATATTTGAAAATCGATATTTGTCCAGTGTCTGCACCAGTAGGCGGCCGCCGTATGCGTCATCACTCTATTGATTGGTTATCTTCTCTTCCAATTTTATATACGACAGCTGAGTGAATATACCGATTCATACTTGACATTGAGAAACGTCCGGCCTTTTCTGGAGGAGCAGAGGCCGGATGCTGGTACTGGCGGATGACCGCGGAGACTGCTTTTATACTTTGGTTACAATACAATACACCATCGCAGGCATCGCGATGGATTTTGGAGACAGCTCCCTCCATTTCTAGATGCCCTCTTAAACAGAAAAACTGATGATACCCTGCAAACTGTATTTCATTCCAGAAACGTAATCCGAGGTCATCCTGGACTTCGGGAGTAACCATCACACCTCCCACAAGCGCAGCTTCATTAGCTGCGTACTGAGTCAAGCTAAAATCCATCGTTCTAATGAATAAATTTATCAAGTTTAAATGAAATATCTTTTTAAATCATTTTCCAATAATGGATATCCCCCTGGCTTTGTCAATCGATGCCTGGGCCGGCACCAGTTCATGAAAAAAGGCAGTTTCAGAGTAACGAACACCTAGACACCTTTATGAGCCTCACCTGTCAGGGTAACTGCGAGTCAACCTGTTCCAGGTTGGTCATGCATGCCGTAAATGTCTGTCAGAGATTTGATTGAGACAAACCCGCATGTCAGCGTCTGCGTTTTAGCATAAAGGCTGAGAGTTCCTCAAAGCCATGCAGTCTGCTGAATCATGTATTAATTGCCAATTTGATTTGGTTGCCGCGAACAAACATATTAGGAAGAAGTAGAAGATACGGTGACCAATCACGACAGGATCCTTGCACACGGTGTTCGTACATGGGCACAAGTGACTAACAATTGTTACTTTGAAGGCGCTTATGAAAAAATGACTATTTCACAATCACGCTCCACACCTGAAAATGACCTCAGGAACCAGCGTCTGAAATTTGCAAAATAATTGTTAGTACAGTGTTAGAATGGCATTTTTCGATCGGGTTATGGGACATGATCATCCCCTTGTGCTTTTGGAATCCATCTAGAGCCCCGTAGGCAGCCGCAAAGCGGCTCGTAAGATAGGCATATGGAGATTACAGAAACATATAAAGGATACTGCAATGGCCAATGGTCAACAGCCAACCATAACCAACCCAAGGTCGGATACCCTGGAATTCAGATCCTGTATTATCTCCAACCTCAGCTTTATTCAAATGACCGTTAACAGATATTTCTTAATAAATAAACCAGGATATCCTTTAATCATGAAAGACTTCTGGAAGCAATGAAACTCAATCCTTCTCCTCCTTCTCCTCCTCCTCCTCCTCCTCAGCGACAGTGTTCTTATGCAGTCCATTTGTTTTGAAATGGGATGGCTTCTTCGACAGCCTATAGCACGGGACGCATTCTTTATTGTACCTCGTGTTGCATAACGCTTTTTCCTCAAATAAGTCCTTCTATGAACGGTAAATAACAACCTTTTATTTTCGTATCATGAGCTGGAACATGAAGTCTAAATGTTGGGTGGATTCCCGAAATGTAGTTCGACTGCGGATGAAAAAAAAATGCCATTAAAATACCATTAGGATTACTTTTTCCGATAATATCCAAAAGTCAGTGTCTTACGTCGCTGTAATACTGGTAGGAAATGAGGATGAACGACGGTGACCTCTATATATCCTGTTTATAATCAGCTGAATTGGGAATGAAATATCTACAAGCCTTGTTTGAAAAATTTCTGACTTGTTTCTATTACAGCACCAGGTTTAGGTCGACTCATGATATTTCATGCTACTTCCTGATCTCGGCCGATATAACTTGAGTACGGAGAGCAGTAGTGAGGACAGTCAAGAGAATCAAAAATTCGAGCTCTAGGAAACAGCTCGGAAGAAAGTGCAAGTGCTGGAATAAGAGGTTTATTCGCCGGGCGTTTCGGATTCTCACTCGAAACCGTCATCGGAGACAACAACAGTGACGAGGCGATGGGGGAACAAAGCTCGCGGTACTTTTACGACGTAGTCGCCATACGAACATATGCCTATTATGGTTTACATCAACCGCTTTCATCACCAGTGGTCGAATTTGATGCGCTGATTGCCTGTTGATCCGAGTCTGAGCATGTGATGTCCGTAATTTTATGTTGATTCTAGGCATAGAACTCACTCCGCAATTTAACTCGCAGTCACTGGAACAATTTTTTTCCCCGCGTGGCTAATTGCTCTGCCTAGGAAAAGTTTTGAAACATAATAAAGAGCTGAAAGATCATTGTTTTTTACTGCGGGCCGGAAGGCCACGAGTAATGAGTTCCCGGGTCACACCGTTGCCACCTTTTGTGATAAGTTCGGCAGCAAATTAGAATGTAAGTTTGGTTCCTATCGAAGGAATCACTAGCTGAGAGCTAACGCCAGCTCTCCTCACTACTGCCGAATATTCGGCATCTTCGTTCCGAGTAAACTCCCAGGTTTTCCGACGTACTTGCGTTGTATTATGCAGCAGCAGATTCAGGATGTGACTCCACACGTTTTCCACCGCAGTAGATCTTTTGAATTCATTAATTTGTGCCAGATATTTGTTTCTGGTCTCTGAGCAAATCCAAATCCAGTTGCTATGAGAAGACACCTTATGGCTTTCGGGAATTTTCTGACGCGGCGAAACGCTCACCATCACACCATATTAGCAATTGTCGTTGATGATGTGTTCGAGGAAGTATCCGATAGATCAGCCGAATTAGCTCTTACTAAGGATGCCTTGTATGGCCGTTTAAACACGGCAGAGAAAAAAAATCACCCGCAATGCCGGTGGATCTGCGCTAAGTTCCATAGAAACCATGTTTAGGATTAAGGTGAGGGTTGGGGTTAAGTAAAGGATAAGGTTTGAGTTTGAAGTTAAGGTCAGAATTGGGGTTAATGTCATGTTAAAGCTAAAGTTTAAGGTACTTATCATGTTAATTGTAGGGTTTAGATGTAGGGTAAGGCTAGGGTTCGGCATTTGTTATGGGACCGCAGTTCATAATAACAACGCTTGCCGCACTCTGATTTGGCCCCCGTGTTGGCCTAACGCATCTACCACGTGGCGCGTTCAGGGGGCGCATCTCGCAAATAACGACCACGCACGCACCCATACAGCCCGACGGTCGAGGGAGAGTATAGCCTGCTAGTTGACGGTCAGACATAAATTGTTCGAGCACTTGGCTTTGCTATACTTAATAATTATATAGGCCTACGCGAGTACTCTCCATATCCTGGCTGAGTTGTGGTAGTTGTTTTCGTGATGTGCTTGACGGACTATGAACAACTCTGCTCTTCGCTCGTGTGCGTGCTTTTTGAACCTGGCAGAGAGCTCACACACACATAAACACACTTTTACGATGGCACGACAGTTGAGGAGCCATATGGCTCCCCTCCAGTGACTGCCGATTTTTATTACTGGTTTTATTATCAAGCAAGCGGGCGAGGCACACCCGATTGCGCGGGCTATTTGACGACGAAGACACAAAGCAACGGCAGTGCCTGTCATCCATGAGTTAGTTCATCGTGCTTGAAGACGCCCAGCCAGAAGAACTCACAGGACATGCTGGTGATCTACCCCCTTGTCTGACCTCGACTCATCTCTCTCTCTCTCTCTCTCTCTCCCGCTCCCTCGCGCTGGCAGCTGCGCACCTGCGTGAGCGCCCGAGTGAAGTAGCGACAGGCAGAGCCGTTGTCTACTGAACCAAAATGAGTGTCCCTTCATTTAGATTGCGCATCCGAGCAAATGACCAAGGAGGCTGCTTTCAGAGCCGAACATTGCTACCGATTTCACGAAATTTCTTTCGCTATTACAGCAGCTGTAGCAAAGATCATATGGCTAGACTAATACACAGAAATAGAGTTCCCTGATCTTTCTATTGGAGGCCACGGTAAGGGTGATTCCGTTTTCCCAGGGAATTCTCATCTTATTGATGGTCACAGATGTTCACACAGCGATGAGTAAGCAAAAATCGATAGCAAACTGAAGTGGCCATTCTGGTCTGCCTGTCGACGTCAGCGAGCAGCTTCACAGTTTTTTTTCAATTAATAGCCCCATTTCTACCGGAGGTGAGCGTTCTGAGAAAATGTTTAGACGAGCAGGCAGTGAAAAAGGCCCATTACAAGAAATTAAGCACGCATCGATCGAATCTTTCCAATGGGACACTAAGATACCACGAATGAAAGTCATGCTTTTCTAGCAAAATACAACTTAAACGAAGGCAAACGCATCGGCGTAAGGTGTAGATGCGATGAGCGTCGAAACTTATGAAAAATGTTGAGATACTTAAAATCTTCTTCCAACTCCCAGAATGGAGGTTGGAGGACTAACAAGCATTAGAAATGTAGTAAAAATAACACATTTGTGTTGACCTGAGTACTCTTGGTTGCACATCATTTCGCGCACGCGCGTAAAACCACGCTCGGAAGGTGAAGCACTACTTAAGTGGTGCGTATATTTCAGTCCATTTTTAGTTTTCCGCAAACTTCCAGTATAATTCTTATAAAAATGTCCAAAGTTATTTTTAAAAGATTATTTTTCAAAACTTGCGTCATTCTGTATTTTAATTTCAAAGCGTCAACTAATTCCCGCGTACGTTGAAACACAGACTGTTTCCAGTTGATCCGAACGTATGCAAAAATGTGTGATGGGAATTTTTCTCGAAAATAATTAACAAGTTAGAAGTATAGGCAGTAGAAAAATTACCGAAAAAGTCAAGGGAAACTTAAAGACCGACAAGGTAGAGTCTTTGTCAGTAATGTTCGACTGCTCGCAGAGGCTCGTGAGTGAGCTCCGAAGACAATTCATTTGTTCTTTTTATATTTCATTGCATACTGTGAAGTTCAAAAATGCTCGCTTCGAAATCAATACTAACAAACACTCTCGAGATTAAGCCCCAAGGCAGAACGGAACGATTGAGGGCCCCTTAGCGATCTGTGAGCTTTCATCATCGAATATCAATATTTCCCCATCTAAACCGGCAAGACAATGAAGCGAGTGGCTCAATGGACTTCTGATCGAGAGGTCATGGGTTTTGAGCCTTGGGTGGTGCACGACCTGGAGTTGGGTATGACTGGTTGACGATGGCTTACGAGTTAAAAATGGGCATCTCAGTCTCTCTTGTCTTTATCGGCATTGGTATGACTGCTGGGGGTTTGAGTGAGCTCCCAAGGCAAGAACGGGCTGAGTGAGTCCCGTTAGAAATAAGAGAGCGTTTATCAACGAATAAGCACTCTACTAAGAAGATGGTGGTTAGCTCGTTGAAAGAAGAATTTCTATTGGTCTGACACTTACGACCCGCAAGGGGGCTGCAATATTTATAGAATGCATTTAAGGTGTCACTACACAACTAATGAAACTAGTGGCTCCCGCATGCCCGGTTGCTGTTCGTACTTGGTGTGATAATGGCTTGATCCCCCTTATACCAGTTGTCCGTGGTCACAATTTCATTATGGATGCTCAGCGCTCAGTGCCGTCACTTGAACCCCTGGTCACCCTTGCGCTCCTTTTATGATTAATTACATGGTAAGTATGCCTTGCATGGCCGTCTACACACCAAGGGACCCACTGCGGATCGGTCTTCTCTCTGAGCACCCTTCGAAACTGCGGTAATACATCAGCCTTATCATCCGGCCCAAGAGAAGTCAGATTAGGAGGTTCTGGGGTGCAGTGTCTGTTTACTTGAATTTTCTCCTTCTAAATAACAGACTTATTCAAGTGGATATGCGATCCCCTTCCCAAAGGTTAGCAACTCTTTCAGGCAGGCACCCCTTCATTATAAGACAGCAATTATCTTCTGGTTCGTCTTGGGATCGATTTTCTTATCCATTTTCTGATATTCCGTTGTGCGATGTATTGTGCTCAGTCTGTCTTCGAATGCATTTGCAAGTAGGGATAAAACGCAGCGACAGGTTTTCGATTTGATTCTACATAGACATTTATGAAAGTCTACTGTAATGAAGAACCATGCAGGTCTCAAATTGATCCAAATATCCCTTTTCTGCCCATACATGTACCACTGGCCTCCTCCGGACAAAATGGCGCCCGTAAAACTTATCAATGGGATAAGAACAAAGATTTTGATGCATGCAGTTCGATTGCAGATAGCCATCGTACTCGCTGGACAGAGTAGTGCCTTCTCATACCACTCGTATTTAGTCGCAGAGAGAGAGCGAAGACATGGGGCCGAAAGACTCACTAACACGGCAGGAAACCTCTGGAGTCCTTCGTAGGTTTTGGCGCAGTTGTGGACAAAGCAACTGGTTCTGAGAAACTGGGAGACTACTACTCACGTGGATGACCGAACCTGTGGCAGCAGTGAGGAGAAAGGATGCAAGTTCTACGGTCACCGAAATTCTTGCAAGGGCTGGGAACCGCGTGAGTCGCGGACTGCCTGATGCATATTAGTCTGGCGCACTGTCGATTAATAAGCGCATTGACCTCCCACCTCTATATTATGTTCTGAAGCTTTACCTAGACGGAATGCTTTGGCACATGGGTAGGGCACAGATGGCAAACAGTTAAACTGATAACGAGTCAAATCGTCGAATGAATTCAACATCAATAACCGACGGTGGCAATGAAATTTCGACAATTAATGACTCGTATGCGGACTAACGAGCAATTATCATATCAAGCGTGACCTCTACCGCAGAACGCTAGATTAGACATGTATTTGTATAGCAATTGCATCATGAAAATATTGCACTCCACGCGCACTATCATCATTATCTGTAACCGTCCTTGCTGATGATTTCGAGTGTCAAACCGAAACTTCAGGCCAATAAACATCTTACTCCAACGATCACTTATTCTTCCTCGTAACAGTTTCTTTGCTGCTTGCTTTAATTATTTCAACAGAACGAAGCAAATCGCAGTCTTTATGAACCCAAGAAAAAGGCCGACCGGAAATATCCAGAAAAAATATGGATGGTTCACCTGACTGAAGCTCACAGATCCCTAGGATCCCAAGCACATGTCCTGCTGGGGATCCAGTACTACACAATTGTGTGGCCTCTCAAAGATTTAGTAGGTAGTTGCACTGCTGAGCATAGCGGGGCACTCATCGGACAACCTGCCTACTCAGTCGTCCTTCAACTCATCAAAATACATGAACAATATGTAAATTCGGCAACCGCCTCGGATGACCCAGCAGACTTACTGAGGCGTAGCACTGCCTACTCACTCATGGGAAAGGGGGCTAAAACTTGCCGTAAAATTGCAAGTAAAACAAGCCGTCATGAATCTGAATGTGACCTGTGGGCAGAACATGCGCGGTTTAAACTGTGAAATAAATAATTACCATCATCCGTATCCCTCCGCCTGTTTACAGGCTAACAAAATAACACTACTTAATTGGGGAGTCTGCTGATGGAGGCGTGGAATATTGTGGGTGTTTATTGTCCTCCATCGCGCAGAGGAACGTCTATCATAAGAAACATTCGGGAATAGAGGTCGCTTACCGAACGGACGGATAGTTGCTCAAAATCCGACGCATGTGAGTCTCCATGGCTAGTGCTTATGATTGCCTCTTCCCAGATAATTACACCACGACATAAACAAATTAAAACAGAGCATGGAACTCCTTGCCTCCGACTGTTTCAACTTTCAAATGATCATCATTGTGGATATGCTCGTCAGTATTTATCAATCAGCATAATCGGATAAGTCCAACGAGCCTAGGGATCAGCGTGGATGGAATTCATCTTTAATCACTAGATAAATTCCCCTCCCGAAATACCAGGATCGACGAGAAAAATTGCCCAACGAACTTCGGAAGCGGGTCAAACCTTTGGCCGACTGCGGTACTTCATTTAGAAGCGCTGCGGCATTCAGATGAACACGAAACTGAAGATTATCGAGCTGAATTCTACCAAGGCCCCTGTATGGGAAGGAGATTTGGGCTTTCTATGGGAGTCAAGCAAAGAAGCTGAACCAATTTCGTCTTATTTGCCTCCCAAAAATATTGAAGTCGAGGTGGAAGGACAGGATCATTGACAAAAGTCCTGGGAAAAACCGGCACCTCCAGTTGCAAAACTGTGCTGAAGCCCAAGCACCTATGCTAGATTGACGTCGTTCCAGGTGCTCGAAGACAAGGCGGACACCGGCGTCGTTACCGGGACACTCTGAAGACCGCGATCAAGCACCTGCAAATCAAACTTGTACCCTGAGGAGACCTCACCCCGAATTGGAGGTGGATACATACTCTTTGAGGTTTATAGTATAGAAGAGTGAGACGCACCAATCCTAAGAACCACAGACCAGCGCTGTAAAGACCTAAAACCCACCAGCGTGCCCGCATTGCCAAATCATATTTGAAGCATATATTGGACTGGTCGGACCTCCCCTGATGAATTTTCATGAAAACCCGCTGAAACCACCACGCCAAAAAACACTAACGCCATCACCAACAAAATAGCAGAATTACACCCTCCCATCCTCCACACCTGAACAAAGGGCACCATACGCACAATAACCAGCAGTGTGAACTCATTTTTAACCTGCGCTCATGGTGGCCATATATTTACGTCATGTATCGGTCTTGTAGGTTATTTGCGAATTCATTATATTATGATCAGTGAGCCGGTGCTAGGGACGGTGACTTGCGCGTGAATTAGTTTTTAAGTGATAGTAGCCTGCGCTGC
>WEDG01009584.1:0-26399 GCA_017591395.1 Schistocephalus solidus | reverse complement strand
TCACACGGACACAACTGCGTTAAGTAACAACCTTCCTCTCGTACTTTTTGGGTATTTGATCAGCTGTCAAGGAGGACATTCAATGCACTTCGGCCGAACTTGTAAATGGTACAGCTCTCCGCCTGCCCAGCGAATTTGTGCAGTCTTCCACTATAGACACCAGCACGTCGAATGCTTTCATCCAATAATTAAAAACATCTTGGAAAAACGAAGCACAGGCACAGCTCCTGCTACAGATAAAATCAACCCTACAGGGTCCACACTGAGGTTTTTTTCAACCAGAACACGGGCCGAAAAGAGAGAATGAAAATTCGACAATTAATAAAACAACTGGAAACACGAAGGACCAATGGCGACGCACATCTCTAAATAAGGGACAGACAGATAGTTCAAGTGAAAAGAGCAGCTGACTTAAAATTGAAGTACTGCTTGATTGCATGTGACTTTAATCTTCCTGAAGTTCATTCTTTTCCACCTTCCGGTCCTGCAAAATTCGAAGATCTACTTGAGGCCATAGATATTGGCATGTGGGACCAGGTAGTTAATTTTTCCGCCAGAGGATCAACTATACTTGATCGTCTTTTCTGTAGAGGTTGTCAGCCATTGTCAGTGTCACCTTTAGATCCACTTGGGAGTTCTGACCATGCTATAGTTCTTTCTACACTAGAACTAGAGGCTTATGAAACGTTTACCAAAATAAATATAATATTTTTTCGTTATTTCAGATCAGCAAATATGGGGGACTTGCTTATACATCTAAATTCCCACCATTGGACTAACGTCTTTGTATGTTCGGATGTGAATATTTGTACTTATAATTTGTACCAAGTTCTAGGTCCACTCATTTCTCGTTTTGTACTCCGTAAGAAAATAATTAATATAAAGGATGAAGTCTATCTCCCTTTATCCTTCCGCCGTAGACTGCGTAGACTCTCCTGTCGTTTTCCTCTACAAAACGACACTTCCATCCTGCCCTTGAGGCTAAGAGGCTGTCTGACAAAAAAGACTAGCTGATGAGGTCAACTTTGCCGAAAACATTATTTAAATGTTGCGAAGCTCTATTCTATCTGCATTCAAGCGAAGACTGCACATTTATCTTAACACTGATTCTATTACCCTTTTATTTTCCTTATCTTTACCCAGTAGCTTTCCCCATGACTCGGAGAAAGGACCATCGGGAATTTAAGTGACCCTCTTGAGACTATATTTTCGCTACCTCGAGTCGTCCATGAATAATGATGTCTCCTTATATCACCAGTCATCCAAACGATGACGTCATTCGGACGTGCACATTCGGTGGTCCACAGTCTAAAATGCTACCGTTTCTCTGGATACTAACCATCATCAGAATTCAATTCTGGATCCTAAGATGCTGAGGACTTAAGTTTATTGACGCATTTTCGTGAGATTTTGTTTCATACGCCTAAGTGATCAAGAACTAATCACCTCGACGTTTCATTATCTCATTCTGAAATGCTACTACCGTATTACCCTACTCTGCCACCTGACCATTTGTTTCCTAAGCAGCTTTTTTCTCCTACCTTCTTTTCAAAAATGAAAAGCTTATTGAACTCTGCCTCCATTTTTATGGTAGGAGTTTTTTTACTGCCTATTTTTTTCTTGTTCACCATTAGTTTTAATGCTCCATATTATTTGTGCCGGCCATATAAGCAATTGGATTAGTTAGTTGCACTTTGCTGAAGTGTGGTTTGAAATTGTGCTCGGTTTGTCGTTTTCTATTTAGTGTATGAAATCAGCTGCAATTTCAGCCTATTTAAGTATACTCCTGTAAATTAATTATCCAATTTTTCTATTAAGTAAACCAAAATTCCGTCTACTAGTTTCCGATGTCCCGCAAGCGACTCGCAAAAAGACGCAAGGTTGCAGCTTCCTATCCATCCTTGAGTAAAAGAGTAATGGAAAGGGACCTATCTAGCGTATGCGAGACTTCGCAGCCCTTTGTAGATATTGTCAACATTTAAAATCCCTTTGGTAAATCTGGAACCTCTTGATCCTCTGCTTGCTCAAGCCTACACCTAGTCCTGTAAAAATCGATCGTCGTCTGACGAAATAATAGATTTTTTGCTTAAAGGAACTATAACCAATACCTCCGACACAGTTATCCAGCAGGCTTTTCAAGTCATTGGGATAATCAGCTCCAAAACCGAAAAACGGATAAAACGCTAGCATAATTTTATGCTGCGTAATATTCTAAGTTACATATCTGCTTTCGACTGGACCCGTTTGTTTCTGGAAAGCTGTGTCTTGGGATTCAGAGTCGCGTACGCTAAACGACTGCGCTCGCTTAGTCGTAATGCCCCCTTATTAGTCACTCTCTCTTCCTTGATAGAAGTTGACTTCATACTCTCTAGGAAGGAGCTTAGTAGACAGTTGTATCAAAAATGGCATTCCTAAGTTTCCCCTGATCTCACCTCAATTCAGAGAAAACTGGAATATTTTAAATTGTTGACAAGCAACAGAGAAATGACTACCTCTGTTGCCATGTTGAACAAATCGCCTCTAATTTCATCTATTGCCTCGCCATCTGAATCCTCAGCTAACTCTGCACGGAAACCAATCTTGATTAATTTGACGGTGCCCAAGTAGTGCCAAATCAATAAAACTATTTATTTATTTTTTTATAATCGTTTGCGATCCCAAGACAACATTACTTCTTTTATTCGTTCTCAAGACAGCAATACTTCTCCTATTACCACACCCATACCAAGTTTACCAGTTACTCCTGGTAAACCAACTCAGATTTTTAGCTCAAAGACAAGTCCGGCTAACGTCTCGACCACTCGAAAACCGCAAAAATTTAGCATCTACACGAAAAATACTTCGCTACGATCGCCTATTTCTCCCGAAAATATCCCCATCCCAACGACAAATAATTTTCAGCTACCACCCAGACCTCATACTGAGCTGATAAACGAAACGTACAATCATTCCCGCCCAAAAATAGTGCTTATGTGCCACTCGCAGCAGTGCATCCTCCACCCCGCAGCCAATTTTCTCCACGGTCATTTCCCCAGTTGTCTCTTAATACCAAGGGTCCTGCTGTACTTCTAGACTCACCTGACCTTCTGTGTCACTTTAATAGGAATACTTTGCAGTATTCTGTCCAGGGATTTCCGGACATGCCCCAATAGCTAGCAGTTGTACTCAGTTTCCTTGTCTATCATTTCCACCTCCATATTTTACTCCCCTTCACCCACATCAGGCGCGTACGATCTCACAACCTTTTTCCAGAACAGGGCGAGGGCACCCACCCCCTATGTTCAGTGGCCCGTCAACCACTGGATGACCTAGCCACCCTCCCTCAAAACAACCACCTTGCACACTTAAACTGTTCATTTTTAATGCCAGATCCTTAATCAATAAAATGCCCCTGCTTCAGACTCTAGTCTTTGTCCACTGTACAGATATTGTTTTTGGGTCTTTTTTTTCTGGATATGACAGGGTCCTAAGACCATCCACATATTTTGTCGCCATCTTTGCACCTACTCGATAGGATCATTGTGTTTCTTCATTCAGGGCATCCATGCTGGGATTCTGTAATCCAAATGAGGTCTAACG
Source organism: Schistocephalus solidus (assembly GCA_017591395.1). Taxonomy (NCBI): domain Eukaryota; kingdom Metazoa; phylum Platyhelminthes; class Cestoda; order Diphyllobothriidea; family Diphyllobothriidae; genus Schistocephalus; species Schistocephalus solidus. The sequence goes on along the minus strand of WEDG01009584.1, from coordinate 22,820 downwards.
ATAGGACCGAGGATCCGCGAAAACCGTTCGGAAGGAAAGAATATGAAAGCGCGCCTGATCCGGTCGCGTCGTTTGAAATCGGTTTCGAATTTAAAGTCCCTCGAGCCAAAGAGGTTTTAGTCTCTACCTCGGTGTAGAAGACACGGTGCTGGAAAATTATTAAAGAATTGTCTATATATTCCCCTGATTTCATAAATTGCGACTTGAGCGTAGGATTCTGAGGCTTGAAAAAAACAATAATTATGCTGCTGAGGATTATTCTCTGCCCCAGGATCGATATCAACTGGAATTGATAGCCTAGATCGTTGCTGATTTCTGAAACTCATGCCGGCTGTGTGCTCCTTGCATTTGCTTTCAATCGCGGAAGGGGCTCAAACCAAAAGCTCAGTCCTTATATTTTCATATTCTTATTGTTGAATATCCTAACTGACTCTCTGTTAATTTTGTGGCAATTCTAACATGCGAAACTCAAGTTCCTTAAGTTTATTGTCACAAAAAATTGGTCCACGACCTAGTTTTGAATCTGCACCACAAAATTTCTTGGGACCGTTTATCGGCGCCTCTACCCACTCGGCCATATTGGCAGGGGGTCTTGTTAAGCAAGTTAATGGACAAGCAGAAATAAATTGTCACTATCGTTATTCTGCTATTTGTCCACCTCCCGCTTAATGGGGTAAAATTTTAGTAAGCTTAACTAATGAAGCTTACGAAGACGAAACTTGTATGGGGTGTTTCAGCTTCCAGCAGAAATTCTTAGGGATGGAGCAGGAAATAAGCAATCTTAGACAAAAAATAGATAACTTTAAAAAATCTATATCTTGTTCAACTGTTAAAAAAGCTCCTGTTCGTAATAAACCTACCACAAAGCAAACTTTGTATTCATATATAGCTTCTTCAAGCTTACATACAAGTCTCATTAAACATATCGCGATTGCTTAACCCGGTAGACCAGAGAAATTTGTGCTACTTCCGAAGGAAGTCCCATCTAGTCCTTGCTCCACTCCACCAGTACTTAGTTCGGGTAGCATCAGCACTAATCTGGCTTTACCGCCCATCGCTACATCGCTGGTAGACGTTGCATCAACATGCGATGTTGAAGAGGTTGGCAAGTTTGTAAAGCCAAAGAGGAAAAGGTCTAAGAAGAACAACTCGTGCAGGGATTTGGCTCCAGCCTGCTCTACACCCGGCTCATCTGGATCTATTTGGTCAAGTGAATTGGCTACCAGTACTCACTCAGCTAAAAGATCTGAGTTACAGATGGGCCCTCGATTGAGTCGAAAACATTATGTAGTCATTAAACGGATCCCAGAGTCAGCTTCAATTATTTCAAAGGAGCGAGTTAAACATGACTTGGATCTCCTTCAATTGTACGCAAAAACGACGCTAACGGATGGCAAGTTCATCCGCATTCTCAAGGCATAGAGAATAAGGAAGGCTCTGTCAGCACCCAAATCAAATCCTCGACCAAGTTTTCTAAAAATCATCTTAGGAAATGAAGCATAGGCACAGCTCCTGCTACAGAGAAAAGCAATCCTACGGGGTCTGCATTTTGAAGTTTTTTTCAACCGGAATACAGGCTGAAAAAGCGAAAGAAAATGAAACAGTTACTAATAGAACTGGGAATACGAAGAGAAAATGGCGAGGCGCATCTCCGAATAAGAAACGGACAAATAGTTCAAGTGAAAAGAGCATTTCTTTGGCCGAAGGCAGTCACTCTGACAGCCTGACTGTCCCTTTTCAGAAACCAAAAACGTGCCCGCTTAAATTATTCGTCTTAAATGCCAGATCTCTGCTTAATAAGATGCCTTTTCTCCAGATTCTGGTTTACATCCACCGCCCTGAAATTGTAATAATTACAGAGACATGGGCAACACCCTGTGTATCCGACTCTGAACTCAATATTCTAGGGTATGATTATATTCGTAACGATCGACACGAGGGCCGTGGCGGAGGAAGCTGCATCTATATTAAGCAGCCACTTACGTTTCTGCCGTTGCATTATCGACAATTTACCGCAGTAGAAGAGAGCTGTTGGCTCCGAGTAGTTCTAAAAGATAACTACTTTTTACTCGTTGGTTGTGTCTTTCGCCCCATAAACGCAAGCAAGGATTACGATCTTCGTCTCTCACAGACATTTCATGCCACAGTTGACCTTAATCTGAATTACGGCTTGATTGCAGGTGACTTCAATCTTCCAGAAAATCATCGGTTTCCAGCTTCCGGTCCTGCAAAGTTCGAAAACTTGCTTGGGGCCATAGATACTGGCATTTGGGAACAGGTAGTTGATTTTCCCAACCGAGGATCAAACATACTTGATCTCATTTTCTGAAGATGTTGTCAGCCATTGTCAGTTTCATCTTTAGACCATTTTGGGAGTTCAGACAAGGCAATAGATCTTTCTTCACTAGAAATCGAGGCTGATGAAACGTTTTCTAAAAATATAGTTTTTTTCCATGATTTCCGATCAGCAAATATGGGGGAATTACGAACAAATCTTAATTCCCACGATTGGACTAACTTCTTTATATGTTTGGATGTGAATGTTTGTACCGATACGATCTACCATGTTCAAGGTCCACTCGTTTCTCGTTTTGTTCCCCGTAAGAAAACAATTAATTTAAAGGATGTAGTCTTCCTCCCTTTATCTTTCCGCCGTAGATTGCGTAAACTCTCCCGTCGTTTTCGTCTACTAAATGACACTTCCATCTTTTCCTTGATCCAACGAATCTTTGAACAGGCTAAGAGGCTCTCTGAAGAAAAGCGACTAGCTTAAGAGGTTAAATTTACCGAAAACCCTTTCTTTTAATTTTGCAAAACTCTTTCCGCGCACAAAAGGCTGAAGGTTAAGGTCAAGGCGCGCAGCTCGTTTTTAAAAGCTAAGTGAAAGTTCTAATTGTTTCAGGATTTCCTTATCCAAAGCTTAAATTACTAACTGATTTTTTGATAAAAACTTTGCACTTTTAACACTCTATCAACTGCTTATACTTGTGGTGCTTGTCCACTTCTACAGGCGTGAACATTTAGAGTCAACGTTTTCAACCGTTATACTAAGAAGTTTTCTCAAGCACGTATAAAGGTCCTTGGTTAAAATTTTGGAAAAAACATTTGTCGCATAATATTATTCGCCTGATTTTTCCTAAGTTTGACCAAATTAAAGCCTAGCAAAATGAGAACGAATATCTCGGCTCGTCGCAAGCTCTCCGCCATTGCACCGAAGCGTTGCTTGGTTGCATCAAGTAGTCACAGCAGTGATATGCATATGCAACCAATCGTTAAAGCTAAGTAGCTTGATCTCTCTGCTTTACAATATTGTAATGATTTTATGTTAAAGTTTGGATCAGTTCTCTCTATACTGGGGAACTTATTCGAGGGTGACATCTCTGCTATTCCATCTCAGGAATGACCGCGTCTGGATTATTTCGTCCATTTGGTTGCCAGTGAAACATCAGACCGACAGAAACGAAATTATAATTTTCTTTTAAAAAATGTTTCCCGGGACAGACGACCCATTGACGTTGCCGTAGACTTCATGTACTCGTGCGGTTTCAACTACAAAATAGCGGAAGCCAAACGCCTCTCCGCACGTAGCAAAATTCCACCTATATTAGTCACCTTTTTTTACCAATCGAGGTGGACTCCATTTTTGCACAACAAGGTCGCATTTCTTGTTATCTAGAGGTTGCAAAATGTTTCCTTTGTCGGGATCTTACACCGATGGAGCGAAGGAATGTGTCTCCCCTCTTGCATAGGTCTTCGGCCTCTCAATCCATTATCCATAAGTCTGGTCATGGCTATGCAAACCATAACGAGGCGGTACAGCAATCTACTATAGTGCTCGGTTCAAAACCCTCCTTAACTTCAACTCCCGCCCTTCTTGCAACGAATCCATTAACGCCTTATTCCTCGCGAATTGAAATTTCCAACGCAGTAGCTATCAGCCACGTCGTAAGCCCACCTTTAATGTCAGTAACTCCGTCTAAAGTGCCAAGACCGACTGCTTCTCCGTTTCAAGGTAGTTTTACTTGTATTCCTACTGTTGACTTAGTCAAAAAAACTGGGTCAAGTCCACCTCGTTCCCATTCCACGCTATCCACTCCGGTCTCAGCTGTCCAATCTATTAAACTTATCAATAACCTGGGCAAGTCAAAGTATGCTCCAAACTTAAGTTCCAAAAAGAAGAACGTTATTAAAGTTGGGAAACCTCCTAACCCTCCAGCATCTACCATAAATACCCAAAATTTCCTTAGCAATTATCCCAAACAATCAACTTCTCAGGCTCCCCATTATTTAACACTACCCCTAACGGTAACAGTTTTCCAAAACAATTTGTTCCATTTTCAAATCTTATTCTCCCCCCATATTTAACACTACCCCTAACGGTAACAGTTTTCCAAAAACAATTTGTTCCATTTTTCAAATCTTATTCCCCCATATTATTCCAATATTCCTCAAAATCCTATTTATAGGCCTCCTATTTTCGCTAACAAGAAGAGGTCAAGGTCGAAGGCGGTTGATTCAAATTTGAAGATAAGTGAATTCTCGAATTTTCAACTGATTTCTACGTTTCCTGTGGAAAATATTAGCTTAATTATTGACAATTAATTGTATTTCTACCTCATCATCAGCTGCACCTACCTGCAGTTATTGCAATTGCAAAAAGGGAGAAATATAGAGTTTTTTTAAACTTTTTTTCACCCTACATAGCCTCATTAAAGTTCTCGCAGATTTACGTCAAAACGACGAAATCTAAAGGCTTATTCTAGAAATAAAGTTGAAAATTTGTAAGTTTACCTTATTTCCAGCGAAGAATAATTTGTAGTAACTGGTATACAAGTTGATATAATTTTTTATCCTGCATAGCCTCTTCGCTAATTCTATTTTCAGTTTAAACTCGTTACCTAGCAGATATTTGCTTGCAGTGACTTGCTTAAAAAATATTAAATCTTTTTATTCCGCAAAACGTTACAAGTAACAATTTTTCCTTCGTATTATTGATTTGAAAAAGTACTTTATATTTTTAAAACCAATATGAAAACCCCAGTCAGTACTTAGACGCAAACATCCTCTTCGCGTAAAACTTCCACTAGAACAACCCACCTTAAGCATGAAGAAATTAGACCTTGACGCCCTGGAAAAACTTTTAATACCTTTTATGTCTAAATATGGTTCTTCTTCACGATCCTTGGTACCATTTTTTTGAGGGAAAGTTGTCTTCACTCACTTCTCAACAATGCGTGAAACTAGAGCCTTTTTATAAACATGGTCAGTACTGAGTCACTTGACCGACATAAGAGAAGTTTCAATTTTTCTTTTAAAAAAACGTTCCCAAGAGTAAAATCCCCCTGGACGTTGCATTTCATTTCCTTTACTCATGCGGCTTAAACTTTAAAGTCTCTGAAGCTAAAAGGTTATCTTCCCGTAGTAAAAAACCCTCCTATTCTGGTCAAACGTTTTTCAGCGATTGAAATTGAACTTATTTTTTCTAGGCATGAGCACTCAGCTCAATATTTGAAAAAAACAAGAGTGGTTATCTGTAGGGATAAAACCCCAATGGAACGTCGGGTTTCACCCTCATTAGCAAACAAGAAGCCTTGGTCTACACCTTCAATACCAAAAAGTTATCTCAGAGGTTTGTCCAGTAGCTAAAGCAAGCCCACGGCCCTCCGGATCAACAGGAATTTCGATTCCAGCTGAATCTTCACCAATTAACACTGTTTCTAGTTTGAGGGAAATTGCGTCAACTCCACTTCTTTCTCATCCCAAGCAAACCGTGCCTGCTATACCTGCCAAATCTACTTACCCTAAGAAAACTCCTAGTAAATCTGAAATCATGTGGCTAATCCAGGCTTTAAAAATCAGCAATGGCATTACCGATGGGAAACCTGCTAACCCCTCAGCATCTACAACAGCTGCGAACGCTAACGTTAGCATCTTTCCCAACCCAAAAACTTTCCGAAATCCCACAAATATTTAACGCTTCTAATTATGCTACCAGTTTTTTTCGAAATCATTTATTCCTTTTTTTCAAATGCACGTTTTTCCGCCAATTTTTGCTAACGTCCCTCAAAAATCTCATTTCTATGCCACCCCCTATCTTTCAAACGCCACAATATAGCCTTCCCTTCAAAGGTTTTCATCCAAATATGCCGCTGTACAATAATCTCAGTTCTCTTAACAGTAACATTTCGACAAATTGTAGACCAGAGCAATTTTTGTTTCCCACCTTTCGTTTCTTCTTTCCAGTTTTCTTCTCTGCCACCAAATTATCCTTTTCTATAAATACTGATGAGCGTAACCTGCCACTCAGGAATACGCTCAGCTTAGTTTCACTCAATGCGAGGTCAGTTGTAAATAAGATGTCTGAGCTTAGAACAGTAGCCTTTGAGCTTGATCCAGATGTGCTGTGCATCACTGAATCCTGGGCTCACTCTCTTATTTCTGACTCGACGCTTGCTATAGATAATTTCAATTTGGACCGACAAGACCGCGCTGAAAAACGTGGTGGTGGTTGCCTCCTTTATATTAAATCATCCTTTGTACATTTCCCTTTTTCATCTGAACATTTCGTCCTTTTTCTGGAAATGTATGCTTTGCTTCAGTCATCCTCCCGCACGATAAAAAAAAAGCGGTAATTGGCTGTGTCTATAATCCTCCGTGTTATTCTGGCAATGAAAGCGAGCTCTGTGAACTATTTGAAAAAGTTGCAGATACTCAGTTTGATGTCAAAAATAATCGTAGGCGATTTTAATCTGCCAGACATTGACTGGCAGGCCAATTCCTCTCCGCCTAAACATCAGAAATTGGTCGATACTTTTAACTTTTCAAACATGTCCCAACTGGTCAGATCAGTTGCTAGAAATGACGACATTTTTTATTTAATTTTTACAAATGATGTCCACCCTCTCTTTATGAATTTTCATCATGATCTTTTCACAAGTGATCACGCAATAATTCACTGTTGTTTTCCAGTCCCCCTTCATACGAAGCCTGAGGTTAAATGCAATAACCTCGACTTAGCTAACACAAACCATGAAATGATAAATAATTTTTTAAGCACTCTAGATTGGCATAGCATATTCTCAATCAAAGATCCAAATGTTTTTCGTGAGCTATTGCAGAGCCTCACAGAAAAAAACAGGCTTTTATCCCGTTTGAGATTTTAAATTCAAATACAGCTTCTTCTACTGTTCCGAATTTTCTCCAGAGCAGACATAAAAAATTACGAAAGCAATTTAAAGATTCATCTTAAAGCTCTTTGTCAGTTCATTTAAGGATTGCACAAGTATTTGAATTAGCATCGAAAATTAGGCTCGCGAGAGATAAGCGTAGGGAGTCTCGGGCACTAAGTGATGGCAATTTATCCAAATCTGTTGCTCTTATCTTCCATGTTCGGTCATCGGCTAAGCGTCTGAATGTAACTCCGCCCTTACTTGACTGTAACAAAATTTATTACAGACGATTTGGGCAAAGCAGAGTTGTTAAATTCGTTTTTTTTGCCAACCACTTTACCACTGAAACTAGCCCCACTCCCACAATTCCTCTGCTTTCAAATTCGCTTCTATCAACCATTAATTTATCGCCTTCATGTATTCAAAAGGAAATAGCTCACCTAAAAAATTAACATTCGGTTGGAACTGATAACATTCAAAACTCACTTATTAAACAGTTAAGGGATTTACAACCTTTACTAAGCAAATTATTCTCAGTATTTCTCGAAAATGGTTTCTTCCCCGATTATTGGAAAACTTCTATTATAATACAAGTTTTAAATCTGGTTCCCGCTCGGACATTCATAACTATCGCGGTGTTCATAAACCGCCCTCTCCTGCTAAACTCTTTCGAAAAAAACTAACTGCAAAAACAAATCACGGATTTTTTTGCATAAGCAATCAAATTATCAACTTTTCCCAACACGGCTTCTTACCGGACCGCTCTTGTGAAACCTGCCACATGTCTTTTCTAAATCTACTAACCTCTCTTCATAATGATCATATATCTGTAGTAGTTTTCTATTTTAATCTTGGTAAGGCATTCGATAAAGTGCCTCATAAACGACTTCTAGCTAAACTCGAAGCTAAAGAATTTCGTAGTCCCCTTACTGACTTTATTAAATCATACCTAAATGATCGAAAACAAAACGTTTTAGTAGGTTCCTCATACTCAAGTGCTTCCCCGATTGTGAGTGGCGTCCTTCAAGGTACCGTTTTATGTCCTTTGTTGTTCTTACTATAACTGATATTTCATCTATAGTTAAACATTCTCAATCTTTTATTCATGCTGATGACCTCAAATGCGTGTATTCCTTCTCTAACTCTACGACCGAACGGTGCCTATAACAAATTCATTCAGACTTAGACGATCTTTCGACCTGAAGCTCCACATGGCTAATGGAGTTCTCTCATACTAAGTGTCGCTACATGAGTTTTGGGCCTGTAAGGCTGCCGCAACCTCTTCTTTTTGAAGTTTGCCCTATGATTTAATGTTCCTCCACCAATAAATTAGATCTTTCGCCTCATGCCAATAGAATTACGAGCCAAACCTGCTCAGATATGCGGCTTTATTTCTTATAATTTTAACCTTCCTGAAATTAAATTAAGACTTTGTTATATCTTTGTACTTCCAATTCTTGAATTTTGCTGTCCTTTCTTCGGTTAAATGAATGAATCTAGCCGATCCAAAATAGAAAATTTCCAAAGACATTACACAAAAAACTCCTATTTCGGACTCTTTCAACTATATCCTACTCAACAAGATACCAGCTAACGAAGCTAAAATTTCTTTGGGTCAGGAGACATGAAGCAGGCTTTTGTCTCCTTTTCCGACTAAATAATAGTTCAACTCTCCCCAAGCTTTATGTCATTACCCCCGTTAGTCTTCCTTTATAACCTAAGAAATTCTGCACTAATTATACCTCCCCCTGCATCCTCCACGTGTAAACGCTCTCTCTTCATTGCTTCTAGGTATAGTTTTCTTTGAAATAACTTGCCAATTGAAATAAGGTCGTTAACTAGTCTATCTGCATTCAAGCAAAGACTGCACATTTATCTTAACACTGATTCTATTAACCTTTTATTTTCCTCATCTTTTCCCAGTAGCTTTCCCCGTGACTCGAACAAAGAACCATCGGGAATTTAAGTGACTTTCTTGAAACTATATTTTTGCTACCTCGGGTGGCCCATGAACTATGATGTCTCCTTATATCACCAGTCATCGAAACGATGACGTCATTTGGACGTACATATTCGGTGGTCCCCAATCTAAAATTCTACCGTATATTTGGATACTAACCATCATCAAAATTCAATTCTGGTTCTAAGATGCTGAGGACGTAAGTTCATTGACGCATATTCGTGAGATTTTGTTTCATACGCCTTAGTGATCAAGAACGAATCATCTCGACGTTTCATTATCTCATTCTGAAATGCTACTGCAGTATTACCCTACTCTACCACCTAACCATTTTTTCCTAAGCAGTTTTTTCTCCTGCCTTCTTTTTCAAAAATGAAGGCCTATTGAACTCTGCCTCCATTTTTAAGGTAGGAGTTTTTTTCACTGCCTATTTTTTCTAGCTCACCATTAATTTTAAAACATCGCTAGCTGTTGACAAAGCAGGACAAGTTATGTATTTGTACATTTTATCTGCACACACTGTCATAAATTTATTTCGTTACTAATTTTTGCTTAGACAGTGCCCTGCCGGTGCTAACCAAATATAAATTTTAAATTCCAAATCGCGTAATGGAATTTGTATGTCAGCAATAAATAAATAAATAAATAAATTGTATATTTAAGGCCCAGAGAGCCCCATCATTACAAACTTAGTACCGTGGTTTAAATAAATACAAAGTGGATAATTGCTGCATTATGTGAGCATCCATATGAACAGCAGAAATTAGTAGTATGGTAAACATATCCGATTCAAAAAGATTTGCCATTTTTAAAACAAAAGTCAAAAATCTTTGGCATATACGGTGAACTGGAAAAGAAGTAGTAAAAAAACTCCTAGGGTTAAATCGGAGGCGGAGTTCGGCGAGCAGCCAATTCAAAAACAGGAGAAAAAACTGCTTCACTAAAAAATTTATAGCAAAATGCAATGGGATAGTATTGTGATGTTGCTGACAACGTATGAGGGTTCGGAACGCTCCTTGTCGGGTGGGAGATAATATAGCAGTCAGAGCTACGGTTTATAAACACCAGTGGAGGTGAGAGAGGACGAAATCATCGTAGACAACATGGTCGAAACGAAGAGGGGACAGAAGAGGTCACGAGATCATCATCCAGATGCGACCTTGCTGACTGCATAGTCCATCAACAAAGAGGCGAAACCATCAGAACCTGCCTCGATCCTGGAGACTATCGTCAGGGTTGCAGTCAGCTTGTGAGTGACATAAACTATGCCTCCTCCTCTTCCTTGACTTGGTCTATCTCTCTTGAAGTGCTGATATCCTCTGAGTGATATTTCAGAATCAGTAATGTCTGAAGTGAGCCACGTTTCAGTGAAAGCCATAAAGTCTGGTTTACTTTCATCCGCAACGTTTCTTAGGTCGTCCAGATTGTTGATCAGGCTTTGTCACTTTGCGGAGATGACGTTCAATGCTCGATTCGTCGGGGAGACCTAGCCTTCAGTGTTACAGGTGTAGGCCACAGGAAGGACAAATTTATCTGGACAATTTGACCGTCTTTGCTTTTCAGCCGTTTCTCCCCTCTGCCAATCCTGTCCCTCAATTCATTCCGCAGTTCCCTCATTTTCAGTCGTTCCTTCGGCTCGTAGTTCGGCTGAGAAAAACACTTGTTTGTGCGACCCCCTTAAGGTCATTCTTGCTCTAACAGAAGTGTCAATTTCCCCTTTCTTCAGGACTGCACTGGCATATTAGTGAAGAAGATCTAGATCGTCTGTCACTCATTTCTTCGGCATGCAGGACGTGGATTCTGAGACACCCCGTATTAAGATATTCCACTAACGGTTTATGGGAAAGGTCCTAATTTGCCCGCCCACGCTAGGGTTGGAGTTCACAGAGGTGGCGTTACTCATCGATGCTGGCACTTCAACATGAGAGTGATTTTTGTACACGTGCCCAACCAGTGCCCGAGACTCCGTAAGTATAAACCTCGGCAGCCTTGGCGTCCTGCATTTCTTAGCAAAAGAGTTTTATCTTCAGAACAACGTATCGTATCCTCCCAAAATCGCTTTCAGCTTAATAATCTTTAACCGTTGTGGCTTCGCAGATCACAGAAGAGACTATTTTTACTGTTTAAACTTTTGAACAGTTGTACGTGTAGCCCCCGTAATTCTCTGTGACAGCTCGACCACTCTCGATACACCAGTCATCGAGAGGTCATTTTATTTCTTCCTCTGGCAAACACAGTAAGATACCACCAGTTATTTTTCACTCAAAGCCAAAGCAATCTGCAATACGCTACCAGAAGTATCACAATTCAGCAAAGCGATTTTTTGTTTAAGAGAGATGTCGCTAGTTTTCTACATTCAGGACACATTTCACGAATTTTGGGTACTGACATTAAAGAATATCTCTTCCTTTCTGATGGAATTCGCGGACTCTAAAACCTGTGTCAGTTTTTATGCTGATAGCAATATTGCTGGCTCCGCAGTCCGTAATTAGCACATTCCTCAACCGACAGAAAGCAAACCATTCACCGACACACCTTTACCTGGTGCAGAATGGCGGATCTACAACACTGAAGAGAGAACGACTACACCGTTAACCTGCGTCAACCTTTCACCGTTCTGAACTTAAAGCATTCAATGAGTTAATAATAATAATAATAATAATAGTTGAATTTAATGCCCGTTTACAGGCATTTTCAGATGAAATATTCAGTGGGCATCAGGCTGGCAGTGAAAAAACTCCTCTCTCTTATAGGCAATACAGAGGACATATTATCTTAGTCTCGAAACTGGTCAGAGGAGTTGATTATGCTCTTCAGATGGCCAATTTTTTGAAATGGCAAACATGACTAGTCTCCGAGGTCACCAATACAAACTGAAAAGAAATCACGCCAAACTTGAAGTGCGGGCCAACTTCTTTTCCAACGGGTGATTGAAGAATGGAACAAACTGCTAGCTTCGGTTGATCAGGCTGAAAGCGTTGAAATGTTTAAAAGAAGACTTATGCATTTTTACTAGACGGACATATATTTAGTCGACAGCAATGATCGATATACTAAAACGACTATCGACATGTAACATTTGCTTATTTTGCTAGAGACTATCTGTAAATAGGGTTTTCAAAGGCTCTGCCTATCTCCCTTATATATACTGAATTATATATATCATTATTGGTTTTTTTCCTATCTTTATGTTATTCAGGAGAAAAAACTGCCGCCTGTAAGGATGATAGCAGTTCAGATCAGGGAATGGCTAACACAAGTGCAGTCTGTATGTAGTCTCCCTGTCTTTGTTTGGAACCGGGATTCTGCCCCAGGCAAAAGTGCATCCGTGGACGGTTGCACACTGCCTGCCGAAGAAGTCAACGGGTGCAGGCTGCAGAGACGGTGCCATATCCCTCAAGGTAAGACATGGGATCGGGTTCAGATGCCACGCACTTCGTTGAACAGGAAAACAGATTCTACCGTGTCAGCGCCCAGAATTCTTGGATAATGTTCTTAATGTATTTTTTTTCTTTTAAAACACTTAAAATAATGATCAGCATTTTTTTACTGTTAGCTTGTTCCTCTACCATATATATATTTTAACCTGACATGTTAAGTAGCAGGGCGTAGCGGCGTGCGCCTGTAATCCAGCTACTTGGAGGCCGGGAGGTGGAAGTTGCTGACTCCGGGAGTTCCGTCTCCTGTCTGCGCATGTTGATCGGGCGTCCATGCTAAGCGCGGCGTCGATATGGAACCCACGACGGAGGGCGAGAGGTCAAGGTCGCCTTAGGAGAGGTGCACCGGGCCAGGGGGGAAATCCAGCAGCCAAAAGCCTCCACGTGGCGCAGTAGCAGGATAGCGCCTGTGAATGGCGGGCTTGAGACGTTCCGGGGGGGGGGACGTGACGACCTCCTCCTTTTTATGTTTCTATTGCAGCGTCGTTGGACTTCCATTTGAAATTCGCTCGTCTCCAAGCTTTTGATTTTTGGCCAATAATCTGTTCCTGAAGTCAGGACTCAACTAAATAATATGTCTTTGGATCACATATTGTCTGTTTATCAGGATCCGCCTATAATTGTTTATAGACATTGTGATATTCAGGCACACGAAAATTGATATCGGAATCTTGAATAATAAGCTAACTCAGCTTCATTTGGATCCTGCCTCATATGGGCTTCAGAAAACAGTCCCTCGCCAGGAAAGGTGTCTACATCAGAAAGGAACGGAGAACCACTGGCAAACTCACTTCAAAGGCTGCATCATTCTTTGCTTCGTATTAACATTTCATAGTAAATTCGATTCGGAAAAGCACTTCTTTTTTGTGCTCAGTAAACTATTCGCTTAATAATTTAAGCTGCTCGTTAAAACTAAATGCATCCTCGTATAGATATTGCTGGCATGGGAAACGCAAATGTTCTTGACCCAACCAAGCGAGAAAATTATTCACCGCTTCGGCCAGGACTCGAAACACCAACCTCTCGATTAGCTACCGATGCTCTTGACCGCTCGGCCACGCCCGGGAAGCCAGCAGAAAAAAACAAATAGTATACACTACAAAAATAATGATCTCTCCTATCTTTGTAAACCGTTTTCGATTTCATGTGACAAAAACTTACCAGAAATACTCAAGTCACTCTCAGCAGACCGAAAAGAACCATAAAGCAGCAATATTGAAGAAATCAGTGCACTGCTGAACATTACCAAAACTAAGCAAAACAGTGAAGGGCTGGCACACTGTGATGGATGCCGAGGACTCAAAACCAGAGTTTTGAGATTAGAAGGAGACCTCGATCTCCTATCGGAAATAATATCAGTCCTCATCAAACATTACAAATATAACTCGCCGAAACACGATGCAAATGAGATGAAAAACATCAGCAAGCTCGACCTTAATCATCGCAAGGAAACGAAAGAGGTTAACAGGCACAACATTAAGCGAAACAAAAAGAGAAAAAGAACGAAGTCATAAGAACAAACCTCTGAAACAGTTGAAATACAGATGACCAGAAAGAAAATAAGTGAGGAGGAAATTATGTCTTGCGTTTCCCCAGGTTCGGGAAATCTGGTGCACATAGAATCCGACTGCACAAAAGTAAATCAGCGATCGACGGTCTTTGATAAAGTCGAAAAACAGTAATCGTAAGGTATCTTTACTGCCACGGACGAGCGACAGCAGCATGCTCTTTACATGTCCATTGAACTACAATGAAGCAGGGCATGGTAGCCAGCAAAGTAATGGCGGAAAAGTGGCCTGCGACTTATCGACAGACCTGGATGCCATAAACCAAAATGCAGGTTTCCCGGGTGCTATTAGAGCAAACGCATTGTCAGGGGAACTCACGCTGTTTGAAAGGTCCATAGAGATGTCTGCAAATCAACCGACAGGCTCACCGATGAAGACAAATTTGAACACAGTATTAAAGACTGTAACAAAGGGCATGATTCAACCTTCCATCACTAAAAGAAAGCAGGATGCAGAAACGAGTTTTTTCCCTGACAGATCATGTTGTCTGGTAGTTGAAGGAGTCTCAGAGGCTACTGGGGAAACGCCAAAAGAAAGGGTAAAACAGGATCTGCTGATATTTCAAAATTTATTGAATGATACGCAAGAAACTAGTGTGACAGTCGACATCAAAAAGATCTTTCGATTGGGCCTCTCGTTACAAATGAAACGCATGAGGTTCGACCAAGACCATTAAAAGTCTTCTTGGGGAGCAAACAGCAGGTAGATCTATTGCCCTCTCGAAAGTCCCGACTACGAAAGAATCATCGTGGAGTTTTTTTTTCAGCCGGATTACCCTCCCACCGATCGGATGAAAAATGAGGACACTGGTAGCAGAATTGAAAAAGACGTCAATACGAGGGGGAACAAAACTTGAAAAATTGTAGACAACAAAAATAGTTAAAACGGTGCGCTCGTTTTTATGGGAACATCCGGTGAAATTTACGGCAACCACGCCGGTCAAAAGCCCTAACAAATGCCTATAGATTTGAACCCAGACAGGAGACTGGATGTATCTTGTGAAATATCCAGCAAAAATCGCCATGTGGAAGAAAGAACCAAAAATCTTAAGAAATTGAGGGAAGAAAACAAGATTAAAATGATGTACACAAATTTGCAGAGTCTATTTAACAAAATGGATGAAATCAAACTGGTCATGGACCATTTACAACCTGACTTCCTAGCTCTAACTGAAACATGGTTAAATGAACAAATCGCAGACACAGAAGTCAGAATAGACGGTTTTCAGCTTATCCGCATGGATAGAAACGGACGTAGGGGTGGTGTAATCGCAATGTTCATACGAGAAGGCATTGACTTCATTCCGGATGGGCCCTCTCCAAATAGGATCTCATCTTGCGAAATACTTTGTTGTAAACTGAAAGTCCCAAACCAACCAGACCTCCATATTGCCGTGGTATATCGACTCCCAGGACAGCGAACGGACACGGACGAAGCACTCATCACAGAGGTAAAGCAAATCTGCCGTAGCAAACACTTATTAATACTTGGAGATTTCAACGCTCCCAATATCGATTGGATGCCAATGTACTACTCGCGATCGGAAAATTCATTCGAACAGAAATTAATTCAGTTGGTAAATAACGAGTTTCTTACCCAACATGTCACAATGTAGACGTGGTTCCGAAATGGGCAGCAGTCAAGCTGTTTGGATCTAATCATTAGTAGAGACGACAATTGCATCCTTGCATTAGGTTCTTACGTGCCGCTTGGACGAAGTGATCATTGTGTTCTTGCTTGGGAGTACAGTCATTTTTCTGTACCAAAACGTCGTGCAGTTAGGCAGAGAAATGTATGGAAAGGGGATTATCCCAAAATAAAAGAATTACTGAAGGGGATAGACTGGAGCCATGCACATGTACCTGACCCAAATGCTGCCTGGTTCTTCATTAGTAACTTGATTCAGCAGTTGGTAGAGACATTCTGCCCACATAAAAGGCAATCGTGCGTCTCCCGACCTGAGTGGGTGACATCGGAAATAAAAAGGAATCTCAAAAAGAAAAGAAGACTGTGGAGAACATATGCCAGATATCAACAACCCGAACATTTTTCCGCTTTTAAGAAACAGCGAAATCGGTGTCGGAATCTTCTGAGAAAAAAGATCAGCCTTTGGGTCAGAAATAGTCAAAGGCATATCAAGAAATTCGAAAAAGTTTTATGCTTACGTTAATAAGGCAAAACGAAATCGCGACTGCATTCCTTGTCTTAAAGACAATCAGGAAACTGGTCAATTGATAACTCTGATAAGACCAGCCTCTTATCCAATTTCTTTTTGTCCGTGTATACCCAGGAACCACCTTTTGACGAGGACGAATACTACAGTACTACCACATCTACAAACAAAAAAAGCCCAGTGTCGTTCCCGATGGACACAGTAAAAAAAACTCTGAAACAGCTACAGCCCACTAAATCACCTGGCCCAGATGGTATATCCGCAAAAGTTCTCAATGAACTCACAGACCAGCTGGCCTCTCGGCTCTCCAAGATATTTGAAAGTTCGATGGAGGCGAGGGCTCTGCTACCGAGTGGAAGATAGCCAACATAACCCCATCTATAAAGGAGGAAAGAGGACATCACCAAACAGTTTCCGACCAGTCAGCCTCACAAGTATCTGTTGCAAAATGATGGAGAAGATAATCAAAACGTAACTGATGAGGCATCTTGAAGAGAATAACTTGCTAAGTTCATATCAACATGGATTTCGAAGTGGTCGATCCTGCCTCACAAACCTGCTCACATCCATGGAAAGTTGGATTAAATCATTAGAAATGGGTTTGTCAGTCGATGCAGTCCAAATTGACTTTAGCAAAGCCTCTGACAGGGTTCCACACAAACGTCTGATCTTTAAGCTCCGTCAAATGGGTGTGACTGGCAACCTACTCAAATGGTTGGCCGACTTTCTCACAGACAGGCGCCAGCGTGTTTGTATCGGAGAAGCCAAGTCTCACTGGGAAACCGTTCACAGTGGAGTTCCGCAGGGCAGCGTTCTGGGTCCCATTTTGTTTCTGATATACGTAAACGACTGCCTGGATTGTCTGACATGCAAGAAGGTAATGTTCGCTGACGATTTGAAGTTATGGAACTCGATTGAAAAACCGGAGGATGCGCGGAAATTACAACAAAACTTAGATCGCTTGCAAACATGGTGTGAAGAGTGGCTGCTGAACCTTAATCCTAACAAATGCCAAATAATCCGACTGCGGTCCAGTTCCAGAAGGATGATTAGGTTTGAATACCAGTACTTCATCAGTGGTCACCAACTACAGGAGGTAAATATTCTAAAGGACTTGGGTATATGGATAACACCAACTCTCAAACCCTCGTCGCACTGTGCGAATATCGCAAAGAAGGTTATGTGTATTTTAGGCGCAATCAGGAGGTCTTTCGTTAATTTTGACGGAGAGCTTTTTGGGCGCGTGTTTGGAACATTTATCCAGCCGGTGTTGGAATATTGCGTTCAGGCGTGGCGCCCATGGACGAAACACGACCACGCTCTGCTTAAGAAAGTTCAACGGAGGGCAACGAAACTAGTCAGCGGATTGGAATGCCTACCCTATGAGGGCCACCTAGCAAGACTTCAAATTTTTCCTCTCTCTTATAGGCAATACAGAGGGGATATGATCTTAGTCTTGAAACTGGTCAGAGGAGTTGATTGTGCACTTCAGATGGCCAACTTTTTTGAATTGGCAAAAATAACAAGTCTCCGAGGTCACCAATACAAACTGAAAAGAAATCACGCCAAACTTGAAGTGCGAGACAACTTCTTTTCCCAACGGGTGATTGTCGAATGGAACAAACTGCCAGCCTTAGTTGTTCAGGCTGAAAGCGTTGAAATGTTTAACAGAAGACTTGATGTATTTTTACTTGATGAACATATATTTAGTCGACAGCAATGATCGATATACTCAAAAGACTATCGCCATGTAACATTTGCTTGTTTTGCTAGCGTCTATCTGTAAATAGGGTTTTCAAAGGCTCTGCCTATCTCCCTTATATATACTGAATTATATATATCATTATTAGTGTTTTCCTATCTTTATGTTATTCAGGAGAAAAAAACTGCCGCCTGTTAGGATGATAACAGTTCAGATCAGGGAATGGCTAACACAAGTGCAGTCTGTATGCAATCTCCCTGTCTTTGTTTGAAACCGGGATTCTGCTCCAGGCAAAAGTGCATCCGTGGACGGTTGCTCACTGTCTGCCAAAGAAGTCAACGGGTGCAGGCTGCAGAGACGGTGCCGTATCCCTCAAGGTAAGACATGGGATCGGGTTCAGATGCCACGCACTTCATTGAACAGGAAAACAGATTCTACCGTGTCAGCGCCCAGAATTCTTGGATTCTGTTCTTAATGTATTTTTTTTTCTTTTTTTCTTTTAAATCACTTAAAATAATGATCAGCATTTTTAACTGTTAGCTTGTTCCTCTATCTCCCTTATATATACTGAATATACTGAATTAAAAAATAAATAAGTAAAAATATAAATAAATAAATATACGCCAACATTTTACACCATGTCAAAGCACGGAGCAATGAATATCGGAAAACCACATTAGCTTTGTTTCGGTCGTATGCTTAGACAGTTGTGGACAAAATGTAGAGTTGGTTCCAATTTAAAAACTGTATTCAAAATTATTGTAATAGCAAAATTAGAAATAAAACGGCTATACAGTATGGAAATTAATGTTTTGTAATAAGAATTTTAGGGTGAAGAACAATCTGTCACTTAGGGATTTCGAAAGTGATGATGTTGTGCATGGCCATAAATACATAGTTGAATTCGGAAAAAGGTTATATAAATTAAATGGAGCTGAAGACGTCCAACGGAAGTTTTTTCATGTATAATATTGTAAATTCCAAATGTGATGTATATTATTTAAACGTTATCTCTAAACGAAACTGCATTAGACGTTGAATTGACCTGGTTTTTAAATAAGAATGTCATGTTTTTGCCAGGGGTTGAGTTCTTCAGTGCTGTTTATATTATTGTTATTTTGATGAACTTTTTTTTAATCTTTGGCGCAAAGGTCTATTATTGGTTAATAAGGCTGTAAAATCAGCTGTTTGGTGTTGATCGCATATCGCCCAGGAGCATCAAGCAGTCCCACGAAGGTAAACTAACGCACGCAAAATGTAAATAATCAAAGAGCCAACTATATAAAATTTTTCGATTTAATAAACCCTAGGTCTTGACCTAGATACATAAACTACGGGATGCATCCCTGATAAGAATTTTGTTGCGTTACGCTCGCTCGCTGACGCTTACGCTATTGTGTGCCTCATTATCGGTTTTCATTTTGCAATTAAACGTCTCATTGAGAGCGCCTAAACAAGGGCTGTATTTCCTGTGGCGGCACCCTGCCCAACCTCCCCCTCTCGCGTCAGGGTGGACTATCGAAGGCCGCTTTCGGCAAATCTGCACAGCTTACGGGGTGCGTTTTTTCCTCGCAGTCATGAATTAATCGCTGCAGGACAGTAGCCTGCTTTGTCTTAGCTTGAGCGTTCTTCCTGCTGGGATTCCCCTCCCACCCATATCCTCTCCCGTCAGAGTGCGCTCTACGGACCCTGATGTCGGCAAATAGGCACAGCTGCAGTCAGGGTTTGTGCGTATCGATTACGCATGTGTGCGCTCTCGCCGTGACGGAGATGTCTGCGCATTAAGCAACCATCACATTGAGTTTTCGTGGCTCACGCGTTTCACTCGATACAGGCGTCTCGCGGCGTGAGTGGCGGTCACCTGAGCTTCAAACCCATGCAGGGTAATTCTTGAGCTAATGAACTGTGGAACTGCTCTTGAAGGTGCGGGCAGGAGTAGGACTGTATGAAATGCCGTATAGATCAATATTCAGTTGTACCTGGCTCTTATAGAAGCTTCACGATGCCGGCAAATTTTTATCTGGGATGGTGAAAACTACACAGATCAAGGGAAATTATATTATTATCTGACTTGTAAAGCCAAGATAAACACACAATTAAACTACACTGCACGTTTTCGGATCTAAAAACATAAATTTCGCAAGCATATATTGTAAGGATAACTAGCCTTGATATAATTTCACTGACGAGTTGTGTGCACAATGTGGCATGCCACATTGACATCAGAGGCTATTTGACTCCACAGCTGTGTGACTTGCATCATTGATCTCGATTTAGACGCGGTTTACTCGATCAGGGTCTGTGCTCTCAGCCAATCAGTGAGTACTGACCCTGAATCGTCCTCGCATTGACAAAATATTTGCCGTGGGTATTCTATCAGGGTAGTTATCTTTGTGATGGCGTTTCGCTTTTCTACTGTACCATCTGTAGGCATAATCGTGGGGCGGTGTAGCAGAGCATAGGCATCAGCCTGAATGCGATTGGCAAACAAACCGAAATAGCTGTACTGACTCCTGCCTCCTCGCCAATTGTCTGTCGGCGTCTTTCGTGAACCGTAACCATTGAAGAGTTTTGTTCTCGGTTCTAATGCCGATTAGCAATTGTTTGAATCGCTTACGAAATTTTATTAGGGCAAAAAGATCTTGTTGGCATATGGAGTAGTTACGCTGTGGCTAGGATGGGGTTTTGCTAGCAAAACAGCCGAGGCATTTTGCGCCTGTATCGTCGTAAAGCCAAAGGACTCTCTTTGTAGGGAAACCGTCAGCACCAATGTCCAGGATGAAGGGTGTAGCGCCAGGTTGTGTGTTGCTTAGCATAAGAATGGGTGTCATTGAGAGGCGGGAATTCATATAATACCTGTTGCCATAACTAGATCCTTTGGAACTTTCGGCTTTTCAGTAACCCTGTGTAACGGCCGAGTGAGCTTCAAAAATATAGGATTACTTATATAATATGATGCCAACCCAACGAAATCCTTAACCTTCATCGATGTTTTTGGCATGGGCTAAGTCGTGACCGTTTCCACATTGGCAGATGATATCTCAATAAGGGAAAAAGTCCGAGGAAAGTCACGTTCTTGTGTAAGATGATATTTTGTTACGAATTTAATCCTAGACCCGTCTCGCGTGGTGGTCATAGGAGGGCTATAAAGTATTGATTATGTTGCGCCACCGTTTCCCAAATAAAATAGCCTATTCTATATAAGTCAGGCAGCCTTGTTGATATAGATGAGCCAACGCAACCTCGATAAGGCTTTGGAACGTGGCAGCCGCGTTACATGAACCACGCGGCATAGTTTCGAGCTCGAATAGGCCCTTTGGAAGTATGGACCTCACTTTCGGTCCATTTTTGACTTACACCTCAAAATTCCAGTAAACTAGTTTTAGATTATCAGTGGAAAAGCACCTTGCACCTACTAGTTCCTTCAATGTTACATCTATATGGGCAGACGGAACGAGCTCCGAGTCGTAATTGCGTTCAGATGGAGGCAATAGACACAATGTCTCGGTTTTCTTTCTTTTGAGACTGGGGTTACTGACGAGGCCCAGGGTGAGTTGGATGATCGAATAACGCCCGTTTCCAGCACGGTTTTAAGGACACCAGTGACTTCTTGCTGTAATTGGGTTGGAGTACTGTGCGGGGTCGCCAAGTAGCTTTGCGGTGCCTGCGTCTATGAGGTGATGAATTAGCGTTGTGTGACCCACAGATAGGTCATTGCATGCAAAAACGTTCATAAAGTTGGCGAGCAGTGTTTAGAGCTGCAGATTATCTGAGCTTATCAGGTTAGCGTCCTTTAGGAGCATATTATCTATATCTGTCATCGGTTATGTCAGTACAGCATCAATCGCTGCAAATCCCGTTTTACCTTCCATGTTTATATCTATAGGAGTCAAGGGTGCGTCAAGAGTAAAGGAAAGAATCCGGTTTGGTATCTTAATGACACTGCGATATGTAGGAAGGAATTCAAGCCCTAATAGCACATCGAAAGCCAAATTGGAGTCATTGGAGACCCATCGGTCGTTAGTTAGGTAGGCAGAGATTGCCTTGAGCCGATGCTACCTAGGCAGTTACTAGGCGGGACGTAGCTGCTAAATAAAGAAAGTGCAATCACGTGATTATCTTGGCCAATCAACGCGTAGGCATTTTACTTGCATGAAAATGCCGAAAATATGTTGACATAATGCTATCATTTGCCCCTGGAGCTGCTAAAGTATCTATAATTAAGTTAACGTATGTATGTATGCATAGGTGCGTGAAGTTTATTTCCCGTTATGCTCATCTCACGCGCCATGTAGGACCAAAGCTTCCGGTCAGCGCCGTCCAACCCATGAGTTGATCACAACTACTTACGCACCGTCGTACACGAAAACCCTGTCTTTCTCATACCCGAGAGCCTAGCTGCATGTGTTTCGCTTCCGGGCACCATAGCAGTGAGCTCACCAACACGTTAGACCAGCGACGCTTCAAACGACCACTTCATAGCCTATTAGCGGCGCGAAGCTCTGCACCCGGTCACCGACTGACTGACCTTTTCTACGCTGGCGATATCGCCTAATGGCCCTCAAGCTTCGGGTGAGCTGCCAGTCTGTGATGCTCAGCGCGAACCTTAGCAGATCTCTAAATGAGGTCAGCCACACACACATAAACACTGGGAGAAGACCGAGTTTTTCGAGCTGCATCCATGCTCCAGAAAAAGTGCTCCCCTGGGGATTGATGGCTGTCAACCTCGAAGAAAACAGCGTAAATACCTCGGGGTTGCTGCTGCTGAGTGGGATACAGAGCAATACGTAACTGAACGAAGTAAGTTTTGA
>WEDG01009581.1:0-28006 GCA_017591395.1 Schistocephalus solidus | reverse complement strand
CTGCAAGCATGTATTGCTATATTATTCTTCGAATTTGATCCGAAGTGTACTAAAGGTACTAAAAGATCTTTCGAAACTTCTAGGACCAGAAAAGCTTTCCTCTGTAAAAGAACTCTGCCAATGAACTTTCCGCTTTTCTTTCCAGTGCTCTTCCAGTAGTCATTTTGACTCCGGAATACTCTTCTGATTAGCTAGAAGCTGGGTACATATAACTCCCTTTGAACAAAATCGATAGCCTGCCGTCAGTGACAAACTACAGGCTCATAAGCTTGATATTCGCCCGCATATGGAATGAGCATCAAGAGCAAATTGGTGCAATTCCTAGAGACTCCATAATTTGTTTTCAGAGTGTCAACGCGGGTCTAGAAAAAGGGAAGATTCTGTACAACGAATTTGCTGAATTCAATTCCAGAGTTGGAATCGCCACCAGCATAGACACGCGTTTCTGGTCGCTCTATTGACTCTCAAAAGGCCTTTGACACTGTGCCGAACCAGAGAGACTTTTTGTACAAGCTTGTGAACGAAGTGAATTAGAGTTTACCTCCTCAAGGAATCGAAAACTTACCGCTGGTCGGTGCCAGGTTGTGGCATTGCCAAGAGAAGTCAGCCCAGTTAAGGGGTTCGAGAGCGGTGATCCCTCAGGATCTACATTAGGGCCAATACTCTTTTCAATATACGGGATGACGGTTTGGTATCTGACCGGTGAAACTGCAATGTTTACCAAAGACACGAAAAATCGGGATTTTAACGCAGAGCCCTGCCGACGAAGATAATTCAATGTAACTCTGTTGGAGGAGTGGTCGAAACATTGGCTTCGGAGGGTTCAACGTCAATAAGTGTACAATATTTTGCTGAAGTTCCCCACCCGAATCCGCCAACAGTAGAAGCCACTTCTGCTCTATGGTGAAGGGTTAGAAGACGGGAAACCAAAAAGGACCCGGGTGTGCCGACGACTCACCACTATCATAACCACATCCCCCACCGTTCGAAAGCGGCGAAGAGCGCAAATGGCTGTGCTGGTAATGCCACCGTAGACGAGCCTTTGGAGTCCGGATGAAGATCTCTCTCGCCAAGACTTTGAACTCTGCTAGGACTGCCCTTGGAATATGCTGCACAAGCCCGGGAGACCTGGACAGGCAAGTGAAGACTGCAACCGCCCCAAAGAGCACAGAGGAGAGCACCTAAAATGTTTAGGAATCAAAGCCCGCTACATTTAACCCGCCTAAGGAACTTAATCCGTCTCTTGAGGTACAGGCAAACGCGTGGTGCCCAACTACAGAAATCACGCACATGAAGGCGACTTGATTGTTGCCTGGAATTCCCTGGACCTCTTTGAATTTGCTGTCAGGTCTCATCACCGAGGTCACCCATTGAAACTGCGACGTCCAAAAGCTGGCGAGACACAGGATGCGCGCAAGTTCCCCCTTCCCCAAGAGGTGTTTAACCATAGAATGCCCTCCTGAAGACGTTGTGATATCACTAACACCGGAAAGCATTAAAAGATACCTTAAAAGTTTATCGTTCTAAACGATCCTGAGCGATGAAGAATTTATCTTTCCCGAGAGTCACCCGCACCACTTTTCATATTTTATGATCAACTTGAACTTTACAACCCACATTGTTCTCTCTCTATACCGCACTAATTACGTTAAATAGGGTACTCGAAAGTCCACCTATTTCATTTCAGTTCAGTTCAGTTCAGTGTATTTGAGAAAAAATAGGCTTACGCCTTTGAAATCCCTATTTGATACAGAAAGTCGGAAGAATAATAAGCAATGTAAAAAGTTACAGTCAAGTGAATGCAGGCAGATTTACGTGGTACACGGATATTGTTAAGGTAAAGTAGTCACATAATCTTCCCCTGAGCAGCAACATATGTATGTCGCGTCGATGTTTAAATATATCCACAGATCTGGGACATTACAATCGCCCAGCAGGTATATATTCCATCGCTCTAAGACAATTTGCTGCGAAATTGATCGTCATCGAATTGAATAAATTTTGGAGCGCAATGGTTATTCTACTTTGCTATTCTCTTGTCCCTCCCACATGAGAGACCAGACATACAACTCCCCAAACTAGCTGCATTTGCAGGTCCAACATGGCAGATAGATATCGACGCTGGTCTCCACGGCTGCAGTGATGGTTTTACTTCATAATCTGCAGTTCGGCATGCCACGATCTTTTATACTCTAAACATTTGCCTTTGGGTTCCTCAAAATGATTGCTTTCACGCTCATATACAGCTTAATAATAAGTAAGTAAAACTTCGCTCTAAAATGTATGCCTTTTCCTTTTATGCTCCATACTGACCCATAGACTCGCCTGTGTGAGGCAGTGTGTTTTCGCACTCGCGTTAGGGTACGCGAACCCAACAAACGATATCTTCGTACTTTGTCTGATGACACAGCGTACAGTCGTCTGGATGGAATCAGCGCATAGAGAAGTTTCCGAGACTATCTGACTCAAGCCAACGCCTTTTGACCGCACGGCCACGAATTCCAGTTAAACCAACAACGATGAATGGTATTTATCGCGAACTCTGCACAGACGCATGTGATTTGCTTAAGGGCGAAGAGTGCGACTCGAACTCGACCAGCTCTAACTGCGGTGAATACGCATTCTGACTCAGCCATTTGTGTTTCACTCTTTAATATTTGTCATCTTTTCGTAGCGAAAGTGGATGATTTTCACACCATCGGCACTTTTGCAGAAATCATACCAGCGTGCAACGAGTGTTCACAAGCGGACGCTGCTTTACCGGCATGTGGCCATCATATGCAATGATTGGCGTGCTGAAAACACAACGCTACATCAACGCAGAAGTTAGCACACGTGTTCACAACATGGCATCATTTATCAACTGACAGCCTCCATTAATGCCTCAAACTTTAACCGCATATTTTCGACGTACTGGACTGCGATACACCCTTGGGCAAACGACTCATCAATCAGAAACGCTCTTTTAATTCACTTTTACCGGAGAGAGATCATGCGCTGCCCATACACGTCAGCTGATAGCGACACCTATCGTATTCTACTACATAAAACGCTGAATCTCTGTTTTACTACACCTCTCTTGACCCTTCTGACATATTTATCTTGCAGCGGTACGCTACGCAGCTTTTCAGCTTTTACACTGGCAGCAACTGCTGAAATCCTAATGGCCGCAACTGCTCCATTTCGGAATTTCTGATAAATCCCAGCCTTTTCCGCGGCCCGGTTGTGAAAAATCTTGCACGCAGATTTTGAACCTTTCACAGCAAGCGGCCCGGACTCCTCTCGGGCTTAGGTTCCCACTGTAAATAGAGACTGATTCTCATCCTCTGGATGCATCAAAACCTGTCAGGGCTGTCTTGTTTGTAGAACGTACTACCAACCATGTGTTGAAGGGCAGCATAGTTCGTTAAGTGTGGTTTCCATGTTTCAGGTTAAACGGCCTCGAATAGTCACTTTCATTGCCGTTCTGCATGTCAGCTCAGCCTAACTGTAAAATCCTGCAGCCGCAAGTAGTCAGATATCCGCGTTTATCATCTCCACTCGGATCTTTATTCGACAAAATGACGTTGAGACTTGGGCGAGTTTTGGGAGAGATGACATCTTGTACGATTTCACTTTCAAAGTCATACCACCCAACGCCCGGCCATCAAAGTTAGGATAAAAGAGGGTTTAACTGGTCAGTTATCTTCTGTTTGAGTAACCATCTTTCGCTTGAGTCTCAGCTCACAGCCTGTCAGGCATTTAGAAATGGCAGATATCTTTTGGGCTCATGCGTCAGACTCATCGGTTGGCGTTTTTCTTGGCATAGCCCCTCTTTCCTTATTATGGTTTTTCTCTAAGCTCTACACTAATTCCAGAGGTTTTAGGCAAAGTTTCAGCGGATGCCCCTTTTCGCTTATTTCCATTTTTGCACTCCTTACTTGACAGAAGAGTTAATCCAGTATCAGAAGCTTCTCAAGAGCCTCTATCGTCTATCTTGCCTTCGGAAGATTTTCCCGACCTGAACTTCGAAGCGATCATTTGCATTCTAATGGATATTTCCTTGGGTCCACTTCGGCTGCCTGACAGAGCTAGCTGCATCAATATACCAGATCGCAACTGACACGACAACGAGCCCTTAACTCATTGGCTGGTGATGGTTAGACATCTAACCAACTGGTTGCGGGTTCGAATATCAGGTTTCTGCGAACCCTGGAGATCTGACAGGGCTGGCTGATGACTGCGCTAATAAGGCATTAATGATTCATTCCAGTCCCTCTAGTCTTTTGTTTGTTGTGTTATCCTGCTTATGATGCTAGCCGCTTTTACGTTAGTGGGCTCATGAGTGAGCCCCAACGCATAACTGGACTGAGTGTGTTCCGTAACGCAATCAGTGAGTCTCCCATCTGCGAAGGTCACCAACACTGCAACGTGGCCAGCACAGTCAACGTCTGTCCTGCGTGGACTACGCCCCATTGTTGTGCCAACGTAGCCTGTTAAGGTCTTGCTGAAGGACTCAGCCCCAGTTTTTAATTCGAAATAACATCAGCGAAATTTCGCCGCTCTTTGACAAAACTGTCTTAGTCGCCGCCTCATTTGGATTTGCTTCCTGTTTTGCGATATTTCGACTTTTAATCGATCGCATCAGTTTTCTATGGTATGCCCTCGGGCATCGATAAACTACGGTTAAATATAGTGGCAAAAAGCCAGCAAACCAACTAAGGGAGGAAAATACAATTCATACAGATGCTCCGTCGAAAACTGCGTTATCTGCGCTTTGTATATAGGCGGAACCACTAACGTGGATGCATATGAAGACTTCAGCAAAACTTTTCGAGTAGATTAGTGTGAAGATAGTTCTTACACTTCAATCTCTGCACTGATTCTAAAATATTGACTAAGCACACAGAACATCAGATCTGCGGACGCGGTTTCTGTCTCCCCAAATTTGGTCACAAAGCTATAGCTCTCCTATAGCGTTTTCAACCACATTTAAAAACTCTTGATAGCTAAAGCTCACTCATGTGTTTGATTCTCTATTATTACATCCAAGATCACGCAGAATGAGTATTGTCTTAATAATTGTACTTAAGTTTCATCTAAAAAAAACCTTTCCTACCTTGCCTAGGTTCTGATAAACATTTCCTTTCAATAAAAGTTGCCCTGTCTGACAGTGACATTATTAGTAAAGGATTTTGGCTGATTTTGGATAATTCTTTTTGAATTGCGGGATGTTCGTCGGGATTCAAACCCACGCCTGCAAGGGGAAGACTTTAGTGTTGCCAACTAGTTACGAGGACTCCATCGGGAGTCGTGAGCATCACACTTTCTGGGTCCAGTTTCGTTGAGTTTACTGTACAGGTATGGAATCCACTCAATTTGATATAATAAGCTGATTGTCAAGCAGGATTATAGCTAACATCAATCTAGCATCCGCCTAGATGACTACGAGATACTAAATTCAATTAGTAGAGTGACTGGGCGCCGAGTTTTTCGCCAAAGTGGCAAAGAATTATTCAAATCTGCCAAAAATCCTCTACTACATTAATTGTGTCTGGTAGTCATTTGCAGTCTCTAGATTGATTGTTTAGGAAACCCTGCCGGGGCAGTCAGCTTATTGTATCAGAATTGGTGGATTCCATACCCTTGCAGTAGGCTCGGTGGGTAACTGGACCCAAGTGATTAAATTATGGCTCTCGATGGGGCCTCGTAGCTCACTTGGCTGCACTAAAGCCTTCCCGCTGGTGCTAAGTAGGTTTCGAATCAAACGAGGCCGCCGAGTTTTCTCACAAGATGGGTCCAAAATTGAGATTTTTAATGACGGCACGTTTTAGGTCGGTTCAAAAACATTCGCTCTTTACATAAACCGGGTTTTCACAGTGTGATGACTAGTGGCTCACCCTATTGATGCGTTGGGTTACTCTGTTCTGAAACTTCAACTTACCACACCTACAAATTCATACTTTGCGTTTCGATTTTGGACTCGCCGTTGGAAGTTACTCATAAATTTATCCAACGTCAGTGCGTACGGACTGTAACCGACAAAAGCATTCTATGCCTCGTAGGTCCATTCCTCCTTAGAATCTGGCTCTATCGCATAAGCAAAAGCATCGGCCAGATCAATTACAATCATTTTTCCATCACTAATCAGAATTATGAGAGACAGCATATCAGTGAATGTGAAAAACATTGGTCTGCTTCAAGAACTTTCATTCTGCGCAAAGATGACTTGAAGCGTGCCTTTGGAGAGCCAACCAGAGCTCATATTGTACTTCCCTATATTGACTCTCCAGTACAACGAGACTTCGCATATTCCAGTCAACAGGGCGCTGTTTAATCTTTCTTAAGTCAGCCAGTTAGCATATTTTAATTTCCACACTAGCTGCTAGACCCGGTGCACCGAAACTACCCCTAGTATGAGTCGAACGTCGCTGTTGTTAAATTTCCAGAGGAAATTCAGGGTCGATAAGATTAGAGTTTCCGACGCGTCAAACTGCTCATTGATTGCGCGAAGCCTTCAAAATGGCTTTCGTCAGTTTCCACGGCCATTTCCAGGCATCCTGTTCGTCTTCGTTACCCGCTTTAGTTGTTGGACTCAGTAGCCTGCTTATGTCAAAAATCGAGGGACATTTCACTGTCACCAGTAGAAGCACTGAGAAGCTACTTCAACGGATAAATTAAAGGACTGCGTCAGCATCCATTGAATGCCTCCCTTTTCTTGCTATAACTACTACATTTTATTTCACAGGTACTTGATTAAGAGTACCATTCGACGATTCCTTTCCGTAAATCTTACTTTTTCTCTCCTTGCAGAAATGGCGATATGCTCTCATCTTATAAGAACACCGGAAGTAACAACAGCTGTTATGACACGGCAAGTGAACACTTTCCGTCTTTTGTTTCCATTTTTTCTGAGGCGCCTCATTTCTGTTTAATTCTATACCATGGTCTCATTCGTGGCTTTTCTATACTCTTTGAGTTTGTAGATAAGACCCCAGCCAATCTTAACGCATTTAAATTCCTAGGTGAGGCACCCATGGCTTAGGTTTTTAACATTTGAAAGGTAAAACGACTCTTTCTAAATTGAGGGACTTGAATCTTAACTTTTCTAGGTGATAATAATCAAACGAGATGGTGGGAAAAAGTCGGTTCCTGTGGAAGGTGTGTATTGAGGTTGCTATCAGATCGTTACCATATCGATGGTGTGATCGGGGAGCAAAAGAGAAACTCAAATCTGATTTCGTATTCGCTCTGCTTGTCTCAATTATGCTACTGACAAGCGATAGAAATGGTAAAGCGGTATTCACGACTGTATTACGACACTCATCCTCTGCGGTTGTGAGACCTGGCGTGTGCGCACTGAAGATTTCACATCCTGCCATTATTGAGCTGATGCCGGTTTCCAGATGCTATAAAGTCGATCTGGAACCGCAGTCGCAAACTTTGCCCTGTTTGGTGATAGCAGTTATTCGGCCGTGCGCTGTGCCGACCGGAGGGCCAAATCGTCTAGGATTTCATCTTTACTCGAACCCTACACTTTCCGGCGACGACCTTTAACGTGGCGAACCTAAGAACAGAATATGCACGTTACAAGCTGACCTGGAGCGCATTTCCGACTCCATAGTCCCCGATATCAGTGTACCAGCTGGCTTATCTTCGCTTCGTATGCCGTTGATCGGCTGGATTGAAAACGATCCCTAATTAGGCTATGAACTTACAACAAAGCTCAGCTGATTCTGGCCGTGATGAAGCCGTTATAATTTAGTAGGTAAAGAGTTCAATCTCATACGATCTTTCAGTACCATAACCAGTTTGACAGTTTTCTTGAGCTGTCGAGGCACCTTGAAAGTCGTTTCGAAGGTTGCTAGCTGACGGATAACTCGATCCTCAAGGCGGAAGGTCAGATTACAATGTTTTTCTTCTTACTTTGTTTCAATAGCTCTTAATGGACATAGTACTTCAGTAAGCTAATCGTGGTTTATGTCGGTATTAACTTAAGCATAAGGACTTTTTGCTTGGTTAGCAGCTATTTCCAGACCATTCATCAGTCATCTTAACCTAGTCTTGATAAAGGGGATCCAGTAAACGTAGATAAAGCGAGGCCAATGCTCCATGAGTCCTTATAGTTACCACCTAGTCTACGCGTAAATCCACTGCTCCTCTATGATACTGTTCATCTAACTATCGCTGTAAACTGTCATTACCTTCACCCCACCCTATGCCAGTTTGGAATGTTCTTTATTGCTCTTGCCTACAAACCACATCTTATCCCGCTTTTACAGCTAAAAAGTTACGTCTGTGCACTCCTTTACCACTTAGCTTAATTCACTTATCTTGGCAACATTACCATCCCTTTACAGAGTTAACGAGTGATAATGTGTCTGAGTTTGTTTGTAGTTTGGTGAGTGTTTAATACGATGATCAGGCACCCTTCTATGCCGTTGGGGGTCCCGTTCGCACAAAAAAATCACCGAGTATATAATGCAGATGGTGTTTAGCGGAGGTTTCAGCTCCTACACCGTTATGAAGCGAATGCAAGTCCAGACATTATAGTTAAGTCGGAATGTGCAACCAACAAAATATTTGCGTTTCGATGCGCCCTTGAATGCCGCTATCCGTTATCGACAAAACTCTAGTGCTTCGTTGCCTCCAGTGATCTCTTTGATTCCGTTAAGCAGGATACTTCGGGGAAAAATAAAGGCCGTGTTGTACGCTAGCCAACTTCGTTACTTTTGAAAAGACTCCACCATTCTTTAGAACACAGTGCATTCTTACCAAATAGTTTGGATCGTGTGTCTGCCCGCAAAATCATCCACAAACCATCTAAAGAACTAAACTCACATCCCGTTGACACTAAAAGGCATGCCAAAGGTGAGTTTACTGTATTGGCATATCCAACGTGAACTTCAGACTACCTCCACAGGTTCTTGTTTGCGCCTCATCTACCGTTGAAGACCTCATCCCCGAAGCCTATCGGCAACCAAGCTTTCAGAATCTAATTAATTTCTTCCATGGCTGTTCATTGAATTTTCTTGTTTCTTATACGCCGCCCCAGTCACCTACTTCAGTGCGGGACAATTTCTAGGATGATATCATGATCGTAACGCACGCCTAAGAACACCCAAACCTTTGTAAGAACGTGTAAGGGTATCACGTAGGAACAGAATTTACTGTTTAATTCGCTGGACTTTCCTTCTTACTTTGTTTTTGGAATTAGTAAGGGGCAAACTCCGAACCAGTACGCGAATGCATTGATTGGGGTCGTTGAGCATCTGCAGTTCTACAGCCAACTTAATATCTGTTCCTTCCGAGTTTCGCCTGCTGAGGTACTTTTTGTCGCGAAGTCGCCGTTCGATGCCACTACTGCTTGGCGGGTCTAATCTGAGCTGTGGATCATGACCCTCAGACCGTTTAAAACTGAGTCATTTTGTGACTTTCCAGAAATCGGCTGCTTGGCTACGGCTTATGGAGAATGTATCCATGCTTCTTCCTATATCCCTAGCCACTGTGCGGATGCTGACAGAACTCGAGAGCGAGCCCCAAGTCACAACAGGCACAAGGAGCGCCTGTCTACCATAGAACCCATGGTTATTGGGTGCCTCCACGTAGAAGTTATTTCCCGTAATAACGCTGATATTCGTAGCAGTATCGAGGAAATCGTGCATCGGATACGCGAAAGACTCAAAGATTTTGTTCCTGTCTTTAAGGCGTATGTGCTGATATTACTTTCTGTTTTTGTTGGTTTCTTTTCAGATCGTGACCCCTCGCCACCTGACGAACAGTGTTCAAGAGGACGAAGTTGACGTCATTCTGGCTGCAAAGGATGGTCGAATTGTGCGAAATCGAAGCGAACACTTGTAGGCTATAACTTAGACCGCGCCTGATTTGACAAAACCATACCTAATTGTCCCAAGCGTTTGTTTTATGCCATTTTGTCTCAACCGCTGACTCTTTGACTTTTACTGAGAGCTCTGAATCAGAATTCATGCTCCATGTGCGCTGCTAACTGTCGCCTTTTGCGCCTTCTTTGTGTTTTAGCTGCCATCATCCGGAATCCGGTCAGTGCATCCACTGTGTGCCTTTGGAGGTCTGTTTTAAACCACCTATATTTTGAGACTGTTTTGTTTTTGTGAAAATCTTTCGACATATTGCAGTTCTCTGCTTATCCTTATCATCATTTTTAGCCTTACGATTCTGCCTACCTAAGTCACTGTGATCCTCCAGTGAAGTTTATGTCCTTCCATGCCTATCTACGTAAACTCCACGGAGGTCAGAGCAGGTGCGTTTCTTCCTTTGAGTTTTTTCGACTTCTTTGGCTGTGGAGCATTTGCCAGCATAATATAGGCCCACCTTCAAATCTGTCTTATAGTACGGAAGACGCTGATACCTGGCCGCATTTCCACCCGGGAGTAAACCCCTAGACGCTTGCAGCGGGTTCATGAGACTGCAAAATGTCATAACCTTCGATTTATAGCTGCATTGGGCCCATATTACTCGCAGCCTACGTTTTGCGTCTGTACTTTTCACTCTTTGTGCATGCACTTAATTTTTACTCAGACTGGTTGGGTTTGCAAATTAAGATGAACTTTGGAGGGTTTTCTTCATGTTTCGGCGCATATTCCTGGTGTCACTTTCTGAGACCACGAAAACGGGAGTGCTTTCATGGTTGTATACTCGCATATTGCGAACACAAGATAGTTACCAAATCGCATACGACGATACCGAAAATCTCTAGCTATAACTTTAAGTATTAAAAATTTCTATCAGTTTCCTGTACACGCTCGCCATAAACAGCATCCTTCTAGACATTCATTTTAAGCACAGCTAAAAATATTACGAGACTAGCATGTATTTTTCCCTTGATTCAGCACACTCACTAAAATAAATATGTTGCGTTACTTAGTAAGCTGCCAGCCGACGACCTAACTTGGTCTTATAAAACGATGACCCGACCGAACTTGGTCTTTCCTAATGAGGCTGCTGTGGAAATTCTAACTTCTTCGAAAGCCGACCCCGTTTGTGGCACCTTTTGAAAAGAGAAGCCACGTCGGCTCAACCATTGGGTCCAATCTCAGTTCCGTTAGAATGCTCTCGAAGAAGCTACTGTCTGTGTGGATTAAAAAATAGAGTGCGGTCGATTGAGCTTTTACTTCCTCACTAAAACAACTATTCACACTGTAAACCCACAACGAGGCACTCTCAGTCATGGTTCGGAAGGTTTCCACCTGACGGGTTAATTTGATCCTTCTCACGACTAGGGATCGGGCCTTCAATGGCCCATTCATGTGGTCTTCAAGCATTCTTTCAGAAAGGTATGTTTCAACCCTCCCCCACAGTTGTGGTCCAACACGTTTGGAATGGGAACCATTTCGTGTGTGGTATGTGCAAGCAAGTTGTATTTACTTTTTTTCCATCACTGCGTCCATGCCCACCCATTTCTCGGTTTTGCCCTACCACTGGACCGTGCCGGGTTGGGGTAAGGAGAGAGCGAGCTAGATGCATTGAATCCTCCTCGCAATTCACAGTGCATCTCGTTACTTGAGACGAGGTAAAACGTAAGTAATATTTACTACCAGGGAGGGGCAGGGGTCATGGTAATGTTATTTATTTATATACATTTCGTAGTCAATTACTTTCTTTTTGAAATTTGGTGTTGGAAGCTGTAGCAGACTTTGGATTTGAAAAAGGGTTGGACATGGAAAAAGGTACCCCATCGCATTATAACTGGCCTTGCACTAACTTCCGGGAGGGAGGGGATACCTGGTTTCCTGTACTAGCCCTAAATCCCCCAAGAATTTGGCGCAAGGTCACCTTTAATACGCGAGAGGAGTATCTATTCGTGTGTCCTATCTGAAAATGTTCATGAATTCGTACATACTTTTGAAATATAACCCACATGTTCATTGGTTCCCGTAGTTTCTGAAGTACTTGGTGCGTAGTTTATTAAAAACATTTTAATGTCTCGTATTATTCCCACGAGGAGACATCTTTGTGTCAATAAATTGCTAGAGTAGATTTGAATCCCTCTGTGTACGAAGTCAGCGGGTTTGATAAAACCGCGGGTAGTTGGTGATAAGTGCTTGTGGGAAAGTCTCAAAAATTCCATAATATTTTTTTCCCCCTGAAATATACATACTATCTTTCACGTAAAAAGCTCCAAAGAAGATCTAAGTAGACAAGTGACGACCAAGACACTATAAATTCAAGAAATTTGAATATTTATATTCCTTTTATGGCATGCTCATAAATATCTTACTACTAGAGCATGCTGAGTCAGAGGTAAGCATTGCTTAGGCCATGCAGTTAACTGATGAGCTGCTCAACTAAAAGTTAATATGCTTACGTACCGTGGTCATGCATCCAATAATTGCAGTCAAGTAACCTTTGCTTTGCTTTTTACATATTTTAGGATTTAAATTCAGGTTTCGGTTCCTATTTTATTTACCTCTCGGTTAGTCCGACAGTTCGACTGTCGTATCTCACTAGGTCCCTTGTGTGCCCCACAGCAAAGTGGCGCTGGGACGGTGACTTGCGCGTGAATCAGATTATACTAAGAGTAAACTTGCGCTGCATCTTCCGCACTCAATTCCCCTCTCCTACCTGGGCCCAATGCCATGATAAACTCAAGAAGACTGAAGGCGGGAGAGGGCGCAGGTGGCTGGCGCGGCCGGAGCCGCCCCTGGGCGTGCCACAACACCTGGCTCGGATCCCACAGAGTGGAAGTGCACTAAAGGCCGCGGTCCGAGTTATCCTGTCAGTTAGCAACCTTCCAAGCCTCGGATTTTACCGCATTTTGATAGCTGCAAGCGCGCCCAATTGTTTATTGTGAGGAAAATACGCTGAACCGTCAACCTCATTCTTTATTCCCAGGCCCCAGACGGCACCTGATCACTAAGGTGTCAGGTATTCTACGAGGACGCCATATATGACTGACTCTTTTAATTCTATTGCTGCCTTCGAAAGCAGGCAATGCCACAAAATTTTCGATTTGTTCACACCTACCTTTATTCCCTATAGGAAACTCTTTGGAAAGTTTTGCTCTGAAGTCAATGCTCTCCTACACTTTCAGGGGCAAATTTGTTCGCCTGGAAAACACTGTCTGTACCATAAAGCCCGGTTGCACAGACCACCCGGCCTGGCCAGAGGGCATTTGCACTAAGTGTCAGCCCAAACCCATCACACTTGAAGTACAGGCCTACCGTCATGTGGATTACGTTCAATTTGAGAACGGTCAGATGATGGAGACCTTCCTGGATTACTGGCGCTCGACGGGTAACCAGCGAATTGGTGTACTTCTGGGTCGCTACGTACCATTTGATACGCCCGGTGCTCCTCCGCTTTCCATTAAGGCTGTCGTCTCAGCCATCTACGAACCGCCCCAGGTGGACAAATCTGCTTTCATAATTTACGTTTGCAGACATTTTTTATTCTTATCGGCGGGGGTTAGGGCATTGGCAGTGTTGAATAGGGCATCTGACTCAGTTTTGAAATACTCGGCAACCTCGTTGAGATTCAAACCCACGACAGCAAGGGTAGCTGGGCCCGAGTGATTAAACTCACGGCTCCCGATGGGGCCTCGTAGCTCAGGTGGCTAGAGCTTTGACTGTACTGAAGCCTTACCCTTGCTGTTTTAGGTTTGAATCCCACTGAGATCGCTTATTTTTTTATAACTGGGTCACATAAATTATTCAACTCTACCAAAAGCCCCCTTTAGTTAATTGCGCTTCATGGTGGATTCTAGGTTGATTGCTTAGGAAATACTGCTTAGACAGTCAGTGTACTATACCAGAATTGGTTTATTCCATACGTTGTAGTAGGCTGGGCGGGTAAATTGACCCAAGTTTGATTAAACTTACGGCTCCCAGCGAGGCCTCGTAACTCATGTGGCTAGAGTGTTGGTTCTTATGAGTCCTTCCCCTTGCTGTTGTGGGTTCGACTCCCACCGAGGCCGTCGAGTTTTTCACAGCTGGGTCAAATAAATTCTAATTCTCCTTTTTCGGTCTTATCCTTTCTATCCTACCTGTTCGTTTCCCACACCTCCGCCGTCAAACACTTTAAATAGCTATCCTGTCTGACATATGTGATCTAGTTGAATAGACCTGTGACGCCAAATACCAAGTAGCAATTTGTATTCATTTTAGTATACTTATTGAGTGTGAGCCCCAAAGCACAACGGGACGATTGAGTCTCGTAACCGATCGGTGAGCGCTCATCTACCATAGCATACTTATTTTAATCCGATACTTCTCTCTAAGGCCAACGCATAATCTACTTTGCTATCTATCCGACTTGATTGTAAATTTCTTTTTTGTACCGTTCCACAGAACACGATCTGCCCCCAAGTTGCAGAATGATTAGGCTTTTGGAATCCACTGACATGAACGTTTTTGTTAGAAACCCTGTTAAGCCAGTATTGTTCTTGCTACGCATCCCTACAAGTTGGTAATGCAAATGACTAATTTTCACCGTTTCCCATTACTAAAAGCATAATTTTCAAACCCCAGAATTGTCATTCATGGACGCATTAAATTGGCTGCATAACCTTCGTCACCAAGTTTGTTTCGCGTCGGTAGGAGACTCTAGGAAATTGACTTAGGCACCACAAGCCGGGCTTAAGTTTGCAGGCCTCTCGTCTCTCGTGGACACATCAGGGCGCATGTAACAAAGCTTCCTGTTGCCTGCACAATGGTGTGGCCCAATGGCAGGTGTAGGCCCGGCTCATTCCTGCCCTACTAGGATTTACTAAATTTCCACGGTACGGTGGGCATTTTCTAGACGATTTTAGGTCTTATTTGGATTCATCTAACAGTACGGTCACGGTGCTTTGCATGATCCTTCTCAGTGTATGTACTCCATAGTTGGTTTTATGCTGCTTGCCATGCTAGCAACGGCTCAAGGTGGCTTCAGCCTCCCTCACAATCTTAGCGAAATTTTGCTTAGTTTCTAGACCTTCTTGCGGGAGCTGGGAAAAAAAGAGTCGACAGTTGGAATCTCAGCTTCCCTACGTAAATTGATCTTAGTCACTTTTGGATACAAAACCTTAGACTTGGCAAAAGACGAGTCTTTGTCGAAAATGCAATATTTATAGGAGGTTACTACACAGCCGCCTAACTTCTAAGGCATAAATCACCGATTCTTAATAGCTGATTTTTGTAGTCGATATGGTAACCACATCTGTCCGAACTCGCCCCCCCCATTCCCATCCCTCATTTGAGCCAGTGTTTTGGGGCCTAGTGAACTTTAGTTGGCTCACGTACCCATTGCAGGTGGATGAACCTTAACTAAGGTAGCCCGTGATATAGCCGTTGCCAATTCTACGAATTCCGTCTTCACCTACCTGTAGCAACTGCGTCCCGCGAATATAGCATTTTCCCCCTGAGCTTTTGCTGTCTTGGTATTTTGTACCCCAATCTGCGTGTGTCCAATCTAAACATCTCGTGCATCAAAAAACGCATTAATACTAGAACGCAAAGGGCTGATTTCCAAAACACCCCCTACCCATAAAGTATCACAGAAGCTCTGTGATGACACGGCGTGGTGGTGACCGCGAACTTCTACTAAATGGATTTTCTTGCTTATATTGCTTTGCAGTTCGGTTTCATTGATCAAAAGCATTGGATGTGCGGGTCGCAAACAATCTTGCGGTCCTTGGAGAGCTTTATTATGTCGAAAATTCTCAAGATAGGTTATGATAAATCGATTAGATCCGGCATGGTCGAAACCTTACCAGTTGAAAGTAAAAGAAGCACGTTCCTTGAGTC
The DNA here is from genome assembly GCA_017591395.1 of Schistocephalus solidus. Classification (NCBI taxonomy): domain Eukaryota; kingdom Metazoa; phylum Platyhelminthes; class Cestoda; order Diphyllobothriidea; family Diphyllobothriidae; genus Schistocephalus; species Schistocephalus solidus. The sequence goes on along the minus strand of WEDG01009581.1, from coordinate 12,266 downwards.
AAACCTTCAGCCGGCTTGGTTTTGTCAAGCGGAATCGAAAAGAAACATTATACTCGATGTTCGTAAGTCTTTTTCGCCGCAATGCAGTTTGGCTTAGTGCCCAACTTCCGCCCCCTCATCCCCGTCAGTGATCCTCGGCGACCAAAATAAACCGACTAGGTTGTAAAACAATGCTTTAAATTGTCTCTTATCGTGTACTAATGAATCCTTAATGTTTTCACTAGAGCGTCCCTCCAACCAGTTACACCGTTTTGCATCATTTTGTTTTATTTTGCCCATTTAGGAGTCAACCAGTCGGTCCGTGAGTCTCCTCTGCCCACTAGAGGAACTACTTCCCCCACCTGCCTTAGCGACCGCTGACGCTCTCGGTCTGCGTCCAGTTGGTTGGATTTTCACTGACCTCACGCCAGAGGACAGCAAAAAAGGCACCGTGCTTCACTATCGTGGATCCATTGTACGTCCTTATCTGAGACCTCTGAAAAGTACGCCGTAGGAGCGGAATTTGTAGCGCCAGATGCAACCCAGATTTGCATTTTTAACTGCACTTATTTCTGATCATGACATTCAGTTCATCGTTCGGCACGTTTCCCAACGCATTTTCCCGAGAGAGAGAAAAATACTTTAAAGTTTTCATAATCATGCGATAGTTTTAGAGCCTGAACCGGCTCGGTGGCATTATCACTAACTACATCCAAGTAAGTACACAAAATAAATGCAGGCATCCCATTTTGTCATTTAGACTGAGATAGAGCTTTTTAGATTTCTGTTTTTCGGTATATTTGTTCGCCTGTCTATATTATACCTCCACCATAACATCCCTACGGCTTTTAAAATTTTTATAATTAACTGATATTTCAGATCTCTGCCTTTTCACGCCTGAAGGTAGTACAACTACATAGTCCGCAACTGTTCTTTCCTCAAGCGCAAGAGCCCGTTTATTTGCAGCTAGCACGTTTGTATTAAACAGTGGCAACTCAATTGAGACACACCTCTCGCAAACGTAACTGTGTATCTTCTGTCTGGCGATGCAAAACCACTGTATTTATGGTGCGTCAGGCTCCCTGGTTTTACACAGGCACTGCTTATGACTTTCGTCAGAGTTGTTCACTTAAGATTTTTTGTCTAGGGAAGGTGACGAACTGACACGAAAGTAAATGCTGACTGCCCATAGATTATAGGAAATTGAGAGTGTTCTGAACCGGAAGCACTTTACGTTTCTATATGAAGAGTTGAATAAACAAAGTTCACTGGACAACTTCCGTTAACACGAAGCACACAAGCGGCGGGCAGCAAGCGTTGGCGGAAGCACATCGATCGCGTGATTAATGTTGTTAGTCGACCACTTGGGGAGTTAAATAGAGGTCTCCTCAAAACGAGTCATCGTCCTTGGCGTGTGTACATCGTAGCCTAGGTGCCTGACCAGGAATTTTGAATTGAAAAATGCTTACTTCCAGGGGAATTGAACCACCGATTTCGATTAGTTTTTGGATGTTATAGGGATATTTGACGCTTCTTTTTTATGAAGTCAAGTTTCTTTCTGAACCATAATCCTTCCGGATTTTGATGCGAAACCATTTAATAAAAAACAGGATAATTGTGAATAGGCCTCCACTGTTAGCAGATCGTCGCACCTTGTGAATGTCTTTATCATACCTCATATTGCGAAATAAGAGACTGGCGGTTTGAGCTTTTACTCGTTGTAGTAGCCGGTTGACTGCCAGTACATTACTGCCAAGTAGAATTGAACCAAAGATCATCCTCATTTGATGTTTTGGTGCCTGATCTGTTGAGCCCTTCGCAGTGTCTACAGGTTATGCGAATTAATCAGTCGATCGATTAACTGATTTGTCGCGCGTTATCGTCACGTGCATGTGCACTGTGGATGATTATTTGTAGCTTGCATAGAACATTTATCTTCGGGACATTTATAAAGGAAATATTGCTTTTCTAGCACTTTTTTTAAAAAGCTAGGCGAATTTGGTTGGGCTAAACTAATTTGCCTATCCATTTTTTTATCAGGACACTTTCTTCCTGAGTGCTCAGGAGTGCATCACCGCAGCCTGCCTTCAAAATGTGTTCCCTAATGTCTCCAAGTATAGCCCAGATGGACACTTTGGCTCCAAATTTGTCACTGTTGTAGTCACTGGCGGTCCCGAGCACCAGATCAGTTTCGAAGCCTACCAAGTTTCCAATGTGGCAATGTCTCTTCAACGCGCCAACATTTTGCTGCCAACATATGACGCGCCGGAGCTGGGGTACATTCGGGACACAACTAAAGAACAGTTCGTACCCGATGTCTTTTACTCAGTAAGTCTGCACCAGATTGCACACATTGATGACGCCTGCTGCCTGTGTCTGTAACGACACGGCTTTATCACAATACAATAAAAAACATTAAGGAGGAGCCGTTGCGGCTTGGGCCTTAGTCTTGAGAAGGGTCGAGTTAACAGTTGGCGACTTTCCAAGCCCTGCTTCTTCGCACGCCATGATAGGTTCAAGCGAAGCATGTACCGATTAACAGTTAGGATGGATAACCCACTGTCGGCCTCACTGCATTTTTCCTCTCTCATGCACCATTGGCTTGCCCTAATCATATCGACTAGGAATAAGATTGGTGCAGTGGTTGGCAGACCTAGCCTGTCCGTTTACTTGTGTCGAGAGGGCCTGGTCGCAACTTTTATTCAAAGTACTAGACCGTCATCTGGTCTTCTCGGAACGGCTGGTCTAGGTTCCCATGTCAGGTGCCTCTGGTCATCCCTCGGCAGTAACTAAGTCTGGCATTGCTGTTGCCATCATCTCGTCTTCGCCTGCGCAGTTTTTCATCGCAGTGGCAGAACGGGAGGCCATTGAATATTGTTGGTAAAACAAAATGCATTTGGGCGTTTATGTCAATCTTGAATCTAAGTATGCCAAAATTGACTATATTTGGTGAAGCACAATGTCAGTGCTAAGATTATTGTTCATTTTCACTAGTCGCTGAACAGACTTAGCGACAAATTTAATTAATCTGAGTCGGTCTTTTTGACTCATTTCCGGTATACTAATGCCAGAAAATTCGACCGAATGAAGGGAAGTCTAATTAATATGCATTACGGCTCTGTTTGGCGTCTACTTTCTCCTACGGAGTCGTTTCACTTTATCCGAGTGTGAAGTTACTTTGCATGTTCGTGCCCAACTTTTTTCGTCTCTCTTTCTGCTTCTCACGTAAAATCTGTCTCTTCACCTCATAGTCAAAGGACAAGTACGGTAACACGGTGACCAATATCGGACGCCCTCTTCCGGTGGAGTATTTGCTCATCGATATGCCAGTGGCTTTTCCCATTGATCCCACCTTCACCTTCGCGCTGCAGTCCCTACCCTCAACCAGGCTCTTCCCTATAGAAAATCGTGAGGATATGGGCCAGACCCAGGTAATCTTTCGGGATCTTCTGCTCCTCGGTACGAGCATAATGCCGATTATGTTGCTACTGCCGTTGACGATAATGGTAGTTGTTGTGATAATGATGACGATGATGCGTGGTGGTGGAAAATTTTGTTTATTGTTTGGTTGATTTTCAATTAGCATGTTCATTGAATTATTACCGCCAGTGACTAGGGATCAAATTCGAAAACGTGTAAGATTTCGACAAAGAGTGAGAGAATGTATGATTAATCCACCTTTCAAATGTCGTCACGTTTATTCAATCAAAGACGGGTTGGGGCCTTTGCGGTTATTGCTTTCTGCCTACCTGCGCTTCAGGGTACCAGATACAGATCCTAACGCCTGCCAAACAGGGAAAGCGGCTAGCATCACCGCAAGACGAGCATCGGGCTTAACCGATGATTTGATGGGTTCCTGTCACAACTCAATAGCTTTTACGTTGCCAACCCGATCAGTTTTGAAACTTCGAATGTTCACTTGCACTTCTGAACCGCCGTTCCATTTTGTTATGCTTTACTAAATGTGCGAATGTTTACCTTTCTGTGCTTCTATTAGACGAGCATTTCTGCTTACTTATTGGCCTCTGTGATGGAAGCAATACCGCTTTTTCGACGCTATTAATTACCACACCTGTCTATTCCTCAATTCATTCAGACCATCACATTGCCAATCGCAGTGTTTGGGATAACTGTAAACGTACCGCTGATTGTGTTGTCGCTATTAGTGTTTACTTACCCTGCCCCTGATGTGTTGACTCTCCATTGGTGTCTCAAAGAACTTTGAAGCCTTCGCCAACTATCTCTCGGCCGTCGGTCCCACTAATCTGCGTACCTGTCTTTCAAACTTCCACGTCCTAGCCTGGCTGGCAGGACAGGTGGACCTGCCATTGAATGCTACCGCTGGCTCCTTTGATGAACTGCTAAAGGCTGTAAGGACTGACGCCTGTTTTGGCAGCAAGTCCGAGGCGCAGAGTCAAGTCGCGCGCTGGGCTGCCTCCTCGTCCCAGTGGGCCACCATTCGGACTATGGCAGACTCTTTGCTGGGAAGTGAGTTTCTACTGTCTGTTTTTGATTTGTCTTCTTGGTACCATATTATCCTATCTCGTCTGTTTTCATCCATCAGTCCTCTGCCATATCTCCTTTCCCCTCTAGTACACCGACTTTTTTCACTATCTTGTAAGCTATGGTTGGCCATTAAGAGCAGCGGAACAGGGTTATCCCTAGTCACTCCCGTAAAACGCCTATCCGATCCGACGAATTTCCGCTTTCAAACAAGTACTGGTTAACCTTATATTGTGTCAATCAGGCAATTTACTAAACCTCTGGAAGTTTCTATAGCTTACTGAGATTATCCTTCAAACAGGTTCGAAAAAAAGCACCTACATGATGATTGTATTTTCCTTTGGTTTTGTCGCTGTTGAAGTTCTCTTAACTGAGAACTGTTTGCATGCGGTAAGATGTGTTTCTCTTGTCTTCCATGACTTCGCTAAAATAATGAGCGAATTCGGAGTTTAAATTACACTTAAGCAGGGAGCGACAGTTCACTTACAGCTTATTCTTCCAGGGATCCATACACATCTGTAAAAACAGGGGGGGTATCTGTGGGGTCAGATGTTATGGAACTTAACCCGTTATGTTGCTAGAACCTCTATAAGAATAACTGAGAGCGTGTTGGCTGTAAGGGGAAAATATTGACTGTTCTTGTCGATGTCAGTAATGAAACCACGGACATTAACGGTGGCGTTACCGACCGAAGAGCTACCCTCGCACCAGGTACGCCCCCAGCGATTAACAAGAAGACTGCTAATTATTGTAGGCGTGCTGTCGCCTGGCCACTGCGTACCTTGTTGTGCGATAGTCTCCGAGGATAATTTCGAGAGAGAATCCGAAACTAAGGTCAATTAACTTCTTGTTCTAGAGATCGCATCTTTTTCTTCTTCTAACTTACATATTCTTCAATATAATTCATTTCGCGCGCTTGAATAGATCACGACGTGCCGAGATTCATGGTTTTGGAAGGTTGCCAAGTGACGGGATAACCCGGTCCTGGGGCAGGCTGCAGTGGCTCGTTCGTAGTGGGATCTCTGTTACATTCTCACTGCTGTGTGAACTAAGACGCCCTTACAGAGGCTCACTACGTGTATTGAGAGCCAGTTCCTGTGAGACGCGTAGGCTGGCTGTTTAACTTTGTCAGCCACTTCATCTGTGCCGACCTCGGGATTTCTTCGCACGATCTTGCTATGTGGGTAAAGAAAGGGAGAGTGTGGCGTATGCTACGCAAGCCACCGGTGCTGCGCCCACTCTGCGAGGCACATGGTGGACATCATGGCTTACGGCAATTGAACTGTCATATTTGTATGTGCCAAGGCGCTTAAGAGCGACTCGTAAGTATCAAACTAAGTATCAAACAACGAGTCCCTTCCGTCGTGTTTGCGCTGTCAACGGAAATGCTGCGTGCGGGCCACCTTTTGACCCACAACGCGGCACTTACACCACCAGCATTACAACAACTCCCGCGACGATGACCACCCTCACCACCAGTGAGACCACTGATCTGGGTAGCATCTTGATGTTGGAGTTGTAGCCAAATACATCTTGGACGTGCTACAACATTTAGACTAGAATCGCCGTGGTGTCCTCCCCAACGTAGAATTGAATATGCAGGCTTTTGTTTCGTGCAGCACCACTCGATAATGAGGAAACCTTGAAAATCTACCGAAGCTAAACAAGAAGGCTCGGCCATTTCCAGCAAAATTATCCTCAAAGTATATCAAACTTGAAATTACAGAATCGGGTCCCGAACATGCAGCTGCTGGAGACAGCTGGCGTGTTAAGCAACTGTGTCATGCTTAAAAAAACTCAAACTATCATGGAGAAACTACATCGTAAGGATAACTGGCGAAAACGTCTCGTCTACTGTACGTCGCTGCAGTAACTCACAGAAGGCGCGGACAAAGACGACGCTACAAGGACACACTGAAATCCTCGCTCCAGTATCTCCAAGCTATCCAAGCGACCTGGCGAATGATTGGACAAAATTGACAGGCATAGCGAACAACCGTAAAATTGGAGTAGCTCTCTCTGAGGCCAACCGAATATAGGGAACCAAGGAAAACAATGAGAGCTAAAGGATTGCATATCGGGAGACTAGAATGGCCATTTCTGACTCATTAGCCGTCATTACTCAGTCATATCCAACCCCTTGTGGTGCACCACCCGACGCTCGAACCCGCGACCGGTTGATTCGAAGCCCAACGATCTAACCCACCGCGCCAGAGATTCGTTGTCTTGCCAGTTTAGATAGAGAATATTGACATTCGTTGATGAACGCATTGGGATAGAGTGTTGGCCTTCTAACCAATAGGTCGCGGTTCGAACCTCGGGTGTTGTGCCCATAGGGTTGGGTATGACTGGCCATTCAGTATCCCTTGTTTATGTCGGCAAAGTTCATAAACCTGAATTAATCACTACTCGCAATCAGTCGTGGCTGGAAAGGTTCCCAATTGATGGGATAACTCATTTATACTTATGACCAAGGATCGAGTTCCAGTTATTTTATGTGCCCCAAAGACTCACATTTAAGTGGTAGCCAGTCATCCCTCCACGGCAGCCCACAGATGTTGGTTTATGCTCAACTTATGTGTGGCACGCGTAGCCGGGCCATTCATCTATGTCAGTCACTGTGTCCATGCCCATCTCTTGTTGTCTTGTTTTTCTCTAGAAATGTGTGGTTCTGGGAAGAGAGCGTAACGTGGTGGCACTGCAGTTCTGTTTCGTTAAAAAAACTTCACGTTTCAGTCATGGTTGCGCCCTTGTCGTGTGGTTCAATAATGAACCCCGTCGCTTGCGACGGCCCACTACCCGGTGTGTGGCTATCACTAATAGGCCTTATTTTTTACTTCTTCTAATCAGGTGGCAGCCCGGAATCGGCGGGTAACGGCGCGAAAAGTTTTCGAGATGCAGCCGCTAGTAGCTTACCTGATACGCAGGAGATGGAGGCCGACGCGGACTACTGGGCCTGTGCGCACTGCACTTTCCACAACAGACTTGACAGCCCCGAGTGCGACATGTGTCGCTTACCACGCAGTGCATAGATCCGCTCCACTTTCCTGCATCAATGCCAACAGCATATGAACACGTCTCCTCCTAACCCCTGACGTTTTTCCTCACTTTTGTCCAGTTTTGTTCGGTCGCTTAAAAAAGCTTAATTTTGTGCATTCGTTTTTTGCCTTGTGTGATAAAAAAAGAAATAAAACAGTCGATCCTCTTTGATTCATGATTACGTTAGTATTCGTTAGTCGTTTGAACTCGTTTGTATTTGACGAAGACCTGATGTATCGCCTACATACTATCCGGCTTATTTAGGACTAGCTTCCTTAGTTTTTCATGTGTGCCTGCCTCTCCAAAGATAGTGAACCAGACCTGCCTTTTGCAAGTTCGGGGTTCTAACCATTGCACTTCTAAGTAAGTATTACACCTAGGAGTTGGGGCCAGCCTGCTAGCTTGGACGTGTTCGGGCAACAGGCACTAGAATGTTCTTCACCGATGAGTTATGGTGAAATGACTAGGCAGATTATATAGCCTCTCATCATGAAAACTCGATTACCTTTACAAAAAATTGCAAACCATAATTCCACTACGTGGCAGATACTGCCTCACGTCCGTTAATGCTTTACCCGTCGGCTTACGGTAAGGGCGAAGGTAGGACCTAACCTCTTTGGCAGTTTGACCGTCGATTTCGACGAGGTCCACCGTATGCTCCACACCAGGTGGTGCAGGGACGGTGAATTGCGCGTGAATTAGTTTTCAGAGATAGTAGCCTTGCGCTGCAAACTACCGCACTTTCTCCTCTTCCCCCACCTCAGCCTAGTGTCAAGAAGACCGGAGATGGGAGAGGGCGCAGGTGGCTGGCGCGGCCGGAGCCGCCCCTGACGTACAACCACACCTGGCTCGGATTCCACGGAGTGAGAGTACGATAAAGGCCACATTAAGAAGGCGCCATTGCAGCCGGACTCTCAGTCCGCCAGTCAGACACACCGCACAAAACACACATTGAGCTGACCACGGGGTCCAAGTTATCCCGTCAGTTGGCAACCTTCCAAGCTACGGCTTTTAGCGCACCGTGATAGTTTCAAGCGCGTCAGATTTATTTATAGTGAGGAAAATGCCTGAGTTGTTGACCTCACTCTCTCCCCCACCCCCACAATCAGACCACTGTCCGAGCCGGTCTGATGCGGAAGTGGGCGCATTGGCTGACGGGTCGGCGTACCCGTCTTCGCACGCTACAGCACGACCTGGCCCCCATAACGCACACACCAGGATTCACAAACTCCGGGGATATGGAGCAGCCATCGCCGTCTGACTCCCAGTCCACTGGTCAGCCACTCGACACACATAGCACATACACTGAACCGACGGTGTGGTCTGGTGGAAGCGTCAGATTGGCAGACTTCCCAGCCACGGTTTCTAGGAAACCGTGATATACTCTGGTAAATGGTGATTGTGAGGGTGTTGTCGATTTATTGGTGTAGGTAGTGTGCGCTGATGTACCTAAGCCTCCGATGGTTTACCGCAGGTTGTCGTGGAGGCGCATGTGTCCTAATAGGCCCAGGTGGTGTGTAAATGTGCGGGGGCAGTGGAGGCGGGCGCGTCGACTGCATGTCGGAGCCCCAGGCACTGGTTCACCAGCCTCCGTGCGATGGATTCGCATGTGACCGACCAGGCCGATGCGTGAGTTGAAGTTGCGGGCGCAGTGTGGGCAGGACAAATCGGTAGAGGCTAGGGGGATGTCATTCATCGTAGTGGGGTGGCAGGAGCGGAGGGTGTGTATGGGGTATCGGTGTTGTCGGCATTGCGGTGAATTCCGCTGTCATGGATGCGCATGTGACCGAATAGGCCCATGCGATGAGTGAAATGCGCGAGGGCAGTGGAGGCGGCGATCTCTGCTGTGTGTTGGTGCCCAGGCAGTGGTTCACCAGTTTCTGTACGATGGATTCGGAAGTGACCGACCAGGCCGATGCGTGAGGTGAATGTGCGGTCACAATGAGGACAGTTTTTGTGGTAGTGAAGGCGGTGGTGGGGGTAACAGGCGATGAGTATTGGGGTGTAGTCCCTATTATGGTGGGAGTAATGGAATTTATGCCAGGAGTGAGGGTGGGGAAGTTTGAAGGAGGGTTGGCAGAATTTGACGTAGAAGTTGGAATTGTTGGTGCATTGCGTCCGAAGATGTCCAACCAGGCCGATTCGCGCGCGGAAGATGCGTTGACAGCGCAGGCATGTTAGCAGGGCCTGGGCATCGACGACGTTGGTCCGGGGCGCTGGCGACTTTCGTGCCGCTCTTTTGGCCTTGGCGGCGGCGATCCGGTTGGCCTCATAGATTGCTGCACCAGTCTTCACGGATCTTCTCCATGCCGGTGTATCCGGGGCGAGGTCCTCCCAGGTCCCCGGGTTGATTTGCAGTTGCTTCAGCGATTTCTTCAAAGTGTCTTTGTAGCGTCCGTTTTTGACTTCCATGTCGGCGAGTACCCGTAGCGACATCTCCGTAGAAAAGTCGTTTGGGTAGTCACTCGTCATACATTCTCACCATGTGGCCGCTCCATCGCAGTTGCACTTGCCTCAGCATGGCGTGGATGCTGAGGATTCCAGGACTTCCATGTCCGGGATCCTGTCTTGCCATCTCAGCTTCAGTATTCTGCGGAAGCAGCTCAGATGGAAGTGATTCAGCTTCCTGGCTTGGTTCGAGTAGACGGTCCAGGTCTCCGCTCCGTAAAGGAGTGTCATCAAGACGACGGCCTTGTACATCTTCAGTTTGGTGTTCAGGTGAATACCGTGACGGTTCCACACGGAGGCCTGCAGCCGGCCGAAGGCCTGACTAACTTTGGAGATCCGTTGGGCAACCTCGTCATCGATTCTCGTGTTGCGTGATAGCGTGCCTTCACCTTTTTGAGTTGAGCACCGTTGACATTTGATTCGGGAAGCATTTTATTCAGCGCTGGGTGGCGGCTGGTGCATGACAAACGTTTTGGATGTACTGATTGTTAATCCAAAATTCGGCGAAGCCTGCGGCGAAGAGGTCCATACTTCTTTACATGTCCTCCTCCGTCTTGTCGTTAAGGGCGCAGTCGTCCGCGAAGAGCAAGACATGGACTGTAGTCGTAAACACATGCGTTAAAGCCTGCATACGCCGACTTTTGCGAAGGTGTCCATCAGTTTTATAGGCGATGCGGATACCAGGCTATTCATCACGGTAGGCGTCCATCAGCATAGCCGAGAACATGAGACTGAACAGGGTGGGTGTCAATACGCAGCGCTGCTTCACTCCGTTGGTCACTGCGAATGCTTCGGATACCGCCCCGTTGTCAGTGACGCGCGCCGTCATCCCGTCATAAAGCTGACGCACCATGTGCGTGAACCGCTCAGGACAGCCAAATTTCTGCATGACTTTCCACAGTCCGTCGCGATTCACCTTGTCAAAGGCTTTCGTCAGATCCACGAAGGTAGTGTATATGTGAGTTCGCATCTCCTGGCACTTCTCTTGTAGCTGGCGAGCGGCAAAGATCATATCGGTTGTCCCGTGGTGTCGGCGGAAGCCACATTGGCTTTCCAGGAGCAGGCCCTGCTCTAGGTGATCGTTCAGACGATTGAGAAGGATACGGGCGAAGCTCTTCCCGGCGATGTTGAGCAACGAGATGCCTCTGTGATTATCCCAGAGTTGCCGGTTCCCCTTCCGTTCGTAGAGATGGACGATTATCGCGTCTTTGAAACCCTGAGGAACTTGTCCTTGGCGCCACGTCTCCTGGAAGAGTGTTGTGAGTTCTGCCATCAGCCGAGGGCCCACCGTGCTTGTAGACTTCCGGTGGGATTGCGTTGGATCCCGGTGCTTTACTGCTGGAAATCTGCTGCACGGCCCAGATGGTTTCTGGTAGGGAAAGCGGCAGATCCAGATCATTGTTCGTGTCCACTTGAGGGAGCCGGTCAATTGCAGCATCGGAGATGGCTGATGAGCAATTAAGGACACTTCTGAAGTGCTCGGCCCAGCACTTAAGAACTTGCGATTTCTCTGTCAGCAGTGAAGTACCGTCAGAGCTGAGCAGCGGTGCGGTCTCCTTGATACGCGGGCCGGAGATGGTCTTGATGGCTTTGAAAAAGTTTTTCATTTCATTGCGGTCCACAAGGCGGCGGCATCTGAAAAAGGGTGCTTTGGTGGCGTCAGTCAGAAGGTCCATGTAGGCTTTGTGTAGTCCATTTTTCTCCGCGAGTAAGTTGCTGGTGTCGGCGTCATTGTCGTCAAACCAGTCCTGGTGTCGACGGCGTGCGCGTCCGAGGACTTCAAGAGCGGTGGACTAGATGACATTTCGCAGTTGGCACCATCGTGTTTCCATGTTGTAGTTATTATCTGGAGCATGCAGGTTCTCCAGGTCCTCGGTTATTTGGTTGCTGAAATCAAAATGAGCAGGCAAATTTAATAAAAGAGTATTTAACTTACCTGGTGGTCGCTTACCTTGGGGCCTTCGTCGGCGTTGCAGTCGGAGCCCCATCTTGGAGAGGACGATGCGGTGATCCGTCCAGCCATCGGCATCGCGGATCGCCTTGGTTACCAGCACGTCCTGTCGATCTCGCCTCCAGACGAGAACATTGTTCAGCAACTGCCAGCGCCTAGACCGAGGGTACATCCACGTGGCCTTCTCCCGCGTCGGAAGGCGGAAGAAGGTGTTGGTCAGCAGGTGACGGTGTTCCGCACACGTTAGCAGAAGAAGGAGGCCGTAATCGTTACAGCTACCGAGACCGTGGGGAGCCAGGACTCCCTGCCAGGCAGCCCGGTCTGTCACGACGCGGACGTTGAAGGC
>WEDG01009579.1:0-13418 GCA_017591395.1 Schistocephalus solidus | reverse complement strand
TCTAATAATTATAATAGATCCCTTGTTAACCACTGTGGTTTGTTAGATATCCTATGTTGTGATGGCAGACAGTGGCATTTTATCAGATTCAACAAACACTTCTTAAATAAATTCCAGTCCTCAGTGACATTTCCGGAGAAGAGAAGATCCCAGTCAATTCGTGATGCCCCAAGACTTTCATCTTGCAAAAGTCACCTCGCCATAGATTGGGCCTGGTTTCATTTATTGCAGATGGCACAGAATATAAAACATACTCACATGAAAGTATTGCATGATCACTTCGACCAAGTGGAGGTAGGCAGTGTACCTCGTCTATACTCTCAGGATCTTACGCGAAGACAAGATCTAAAAAACTAGCCTGTTGTACTCCACGCGCTCTCGTTGGAACAAATACATGTTGGGTGAAATGAGCTTCAAGTGTTGTCTTAAGCAGACGATGATCGAAGGAAATACTTTGAGCTCTGCATCTGCAGATCGTTCCATCGAATTCTGGGTACATTGAAGTCACCCATGAGAAGAACATCAGGTCAACTGCTAATATCCCTTATGTTCTCCAACAAACAAGTATCAGCGTCAGTGTCTGTCCCCGGTGGTCGGTAGAGAGTCATGACTTCAAGGGACTGCGATCCCCGCGTCTTTGTTTTCAGCGAAGTAGCCTCAATATCATTTCTAATATTTCGCCGTCATTTCACTCACCGTGAAATTGCTTTTAACATGCATCGCACCTCCTTCACCCTGGCGGTGGGTGTGGTCTCTCCTGAACAGCTGGTACCCGGAAAAGGCTAATTCGCAATCACTGATGTTCTGTGACAGCCATGTTTCTATGATTGCTATAATATCGAGAGACAGAACAACTACCTGAATTATCATTTCGTCGAGCTTCGATTACAGAATTTGGGCGTTGTTATACAGAAATGTAAGTATGCAGCAGTCAGCAGAGCCAAATTCCGATTATCAAGCACAGGTTGAGATCAAGAATCAAACTGTGCTGACCCACAAAAAAGCAAAAGAGACTGCTCACTGATCGCTTTTCGGGAATAGTTTGTCCCGTTTAGTCTCGGGGCTCAATCTTATCAGGACTAGCATACGTTCGCAGTGTTCATCGCGAAAGGCAGTTGTTTAAAATTGCATTCATATTAGGCGACTGTTGGAATATTTCCAACTATCCAATTATAGTTAGCGTTGGCGATGGACTTGCCTACGTCAAAACCATTTCACCCTTCCATGTCACATTCAGAAAAGGAAAGATGGATATGCATTTATCCTGTGTACATTAATAGCCGTGTACCCAGATCCAGGGGACGTAAAGTATCTGTAGAACAAGCGGTGGATAATCCTAAGCACACCGAAATTTGCGCCATTCTCCAGAATATTGGTATTCAGCACTTAGCTGAAAATAAAGTATGTAAACTTCATTTCTTAATCCACTTAGGTCTATTCTCGTGAGCGAGATCCAGCTGAAACACAGACTAGATGGCGCATACGCGTCCAACTTAAAAATGATGACGGATCTCTGACAAATGAACAGCAAGTCTGACTTACGACCTAAACCTTTCCTTAGGTTTCCAACTCGTCACTCTTTACTTCTTTATCTGGGCAAGACCATTCCAATGCTTAAGTCTCGTCATTCTGGCGGTCAAGGATCTGATCAAGTTCCGTACAAGGGCAAAAAAGGAAAACGACGTTAGCATTCCATAACTGCTGCCTTCTAGTCTGTATGTATGCTTATTTTGACGTTGACCTGCCCTGTAGCAGCTCATTATTGGTTTGCTAGGTTATTAATTTTCTGTCCGCAATTTCCTACCGCGAATGTTTTTTTTTTACTTCAAAATTAACCTTCGGATTAACCCATTTCATTCTTTTCTGAATACTTATCAACAAATACCTTTAAGAGAAAAATCACAATCGTGGCTATGAGCATCCTCTGTCTCCTTTTTTAACTTTGGCACTTGAGCCTCGCCTATTTCACATGCTTACATTCTCATAGTCATTGTCCAGTATAACGTTGCTATTGGATTGAAATTTACAAACTGAAACTTCTCCATCACTAAAATGCCATGAGACAGTTGAAAGTAAACGTTGTTAGTTGGATTTCGTGGCACGCGGAGGGCAGGAATTTAGTTTAAAAAATCATTTGTCCGTGTCCGTATTCCAAATTTTGACTGGTTATTTGGGAATTTAGTACCTGAACTAAAAAGTTGATTGCCTGTGATGCAGCAACACTATTATGTAGCTGTTGTCTGGCCACTTCGAAATTCTAACTGCTCCTCGTGAAGATGCTGCCAGTCGAATGGTGGATAGTCTAGTGTCCTACAGTTAAGGCTTGCTATGAACTAAGTGGGTCACAAAATGGTCGCATACTAGCACTGGTGGTGCTAACATGATGTAGAGGGCTAATATGGGCAACCGACCTCGGGATATAGTTCTTCGGTGCGCACTGATGACACCATGAGATGGCGAAAATGAGCCGCATTTTCGAAGGTCCCTCCTTTCCCTGTTACCTTGCACTCTGTGTCTTTACAAAATAAGCAGCTTGGGGCTCGCACAAAGACCCTCGATCACCTTCGTCATTAATCTTTACTCGTGTCATGACACCTGCAGGCATCAGTGCTCTTGATAGTGGGCTTCATAGTATGTTACAACTCAGTATTTTCGGGAGAATGGGTAGCACATTGCATTCAGGAATGTTAGACCCCTTGCACGGGAAACGCGGGTCTTTATAAATCGGACCTGGACACAGCACAGTGTGAACTTTCGCTGCCTTTCCAGGGTGCACAACAGCAGCTTGCCAGGCGCCGCAGAATTATGTCCCCAGATGTTATACCCCAATCGGTGCTGCAGTGACTCTAAGTGATCAAGTCAACGTCTCGCCTGGGCGCTGGAGCTCATTGTTAACGAGGATTGCCCTAATGCTCTTTCGTGATCATGTTGTCAACTTCTTGTTCTTTTTGCGGTTTTACACACCCGAGGGTGGACGGTATACAGAAGTAGCTCTTCTGCAACGACCTCTAGTCTAGTGTCTAACGCATACCGGGGCTTTAAACTCCAGAAAGTGAACGATTAATTCAAAAACGAGGCCCTGCACACTACGCAGTGGGAGTCTACCACACTAATAACGACACACTGGTCAATCGAAGGAGTAAAGGTCGACAAACGTGCGTTTTTGATTCTTCGTCCTCAGGTATTTACAGTAGTTTAGATGAGGTTAGAGTAGAAAAAGCGTAAGCAGCCGATGAATGGTAGGCATGGGGCAATGGCTGACGCGTTTAGATGTCGGGGTGGTTCAAGTCTAGTCCTTTCAGGGGCTTGGAGGGATGGAGGTTCCTGGTTCTCATGATTATCATCGCTGAATTTAAACAATCCTAGATTGCCTCAGTGTTCAGGGTTCTCATTGAGTACCTATGTCACGGCACCCGTCTTATCGAAGCGAATGTGATTTGTGATTTGATCGAAAATTGCTATGTAAAAGGTGGCTATGCCCATGACTACTGAAAGTAACTTGGTAGGAGTCGGGCGATCATCTCCAATACAACAGAAAGGAGGTATGCTGAGAACCGATTAGAAAGTGTCACAATGACAATAAGCGAGCTGTATCGTAATCCTTATCAACAACTTAATCGATGAAGAAAGAGCAGAATTTAGCAGCTATTTTTAGGTAGTGGCCAAAAGACGTGTGGACTTTAAAATGTATAAACCTTCGACGCATTGTCCACCCGGTTCACGCTCAAGCAACTTTTTGAAACTCTCCCGAGTGTTAAGTACGTAAGTTACCTAACTGGACGCGCGGAAAATACTTGATCGAACTACTATTTTTTGGCCACAAATTTTGTTTTCCTAATCAAATACAAAACCGATTAGCGGCATAATCATACGCGCTTTCTAGTACCTACAATGCTGGGAGGAGCTGAGTATTTAAAATCAACGCTCGTGAATGGTTGCAACAAAAACCCTAAGAATCGGACTTATCACGAAAGAGCACCTGAAGCGACTCTACGAATTGCACCAAAACAAGGAAATACTGCTTACCAAACCAGACAAAGTTACTGGCCTCGTGCTTATAAATAAAAGTGTTTGTTTTGGAAATCAAATCAATCCTGACGAATGACACTAAGTTCAGAAGAAAGAAGCCATAAAAGGACCAAACCGCGACTATGGAAGTTCAAAGTAGAAGTCATAAAATGTCTTCGGAAACTGAAAGAACAGGGTTTCCCTAGTGAGCAGGAGTTCGAAAGATATTAAGCCCACTGGTACAATCTCTCCAAGATTATGGTTTGCAAAAGATTCACAAACCAGATCTTCCTAGGCGGCCAATATTATACATGTGGAGTTCCCCCCTTTACAGTGGCTGATAGAAAGGCTTAAGGATATCCGGAACGTAATAGCGCCACGTAGCCTACGGGGTTCGTTTAAATTAATCGATTCCATGAGAAATATGGCTCTCGATGTTAAAAAGATGTCCTTAGCTGTCGTTTATTTCTTCACTCATATTCCTCTCACGAAACGATAGCATTTTTATGCGAGAAGATTTTTAGGTAGGATTTTTATATCAACACGCAGATCGGAGACCTAAAGGAATTGCCCTTTCGCTGCATATTAAATGCTCAATTCGGATTCGATGGCCAATTTTACCGCCAGATTGACGGCGTAGCGATGGGATCACCCATTGGACCTCTACTAGCTGGTTTTTTTTCATGCGAAAACTAGAGAAAAACAGCTATAAAGGGCCTGTAGTTCGATACTGGATATTTTGAGGGACAGCTTTGCAAGGGAAAATGAGAAGCTTGATTGGGACATCCTTCCAGATACGATGAATTGTGTTCACCCAGCATTAAACTTCGCCTTGGGAAAACAGAAAGGAAAGTACCTCCCCTTGCTGGGCGACCCACTTAGTAGAATATTTGATGGAACAATGTGTGGAAGTATATTTCTTAAGAAAACATGAACAGGACAATACACAAATTTCTACAGTTTTGCTCCGCTAGGTCAGAAACTAAGCTTATTCTGCTGCCTCAACAACCGGGCTGGGAGAATATGTATTCCAGATGCGCCTTAATATAAAACACTGCGAGAAAACTACCTTCCCGAAAATTTGATGATAAAGTACGTAGAGGAACGTCTTCCAAAATAGAACGTACCGAAGGCTGAGAAAAGGAAATATTCCTCATGCTGCCATTTTATGGGGATCCGGCAAGCGACCTTCGGCAATCTCGCTTAAATGCTTCCATTGCGCCCACGTACCCAGTCGGTAAGATAGGACTAATTTTCTTAAGCACTCCGCTCTTTCGCCTTGAAGGTAAGAATAGACTGCCGTTGCAGACCTCTTCAATGTGAACCTGCGCTTCACTTGCTTCTCGGGGTCAGGTTATATTGTTTGAGCAACTAGGTCCCTATTCAAGTGGATGTGGAGTGCACCATCCTGTCTGGCTAAAAAAAGGCAGCAAAAATCCATCTTTAGCGCAATTGTGGCGCCCGTGGTTGATATCGGCCACCAGGTAGACGTCAACCAAACATTTCGACTAATCTTTTAGGTGCCGGCGAGATACTCCAATTTCCTGTGTCAGCCGATACTTGTGCCCAAAAAAATATTTTATGCTGAAAAACTGATAATAACTCTACAGAACATCTACTAGAAGTTCGTAGGCCACGGTGAACGTTTCCACAAGAGTTTCTGTCGAAACGGTCCTGAGGACCGTTAGCGTAAGTGCTGTTCCACTTCGGTGAGATTCTAAATTCGGAGGCCTGCGTCTTACCACCACACATTCTGTACTGAGAGGCCACAACAAACTGTAGTAAAATAGATTGAAATCTCGCATGGGCCCAGCTGACGGAAATGTGAGGTGACTATGCCAGATTTTCAGAACTACTGGTCTCCCCTGTTCGTTTCCCTGACGATAGAAGGGGTATTTGATTCGGCTCACGAATCAAACTTTGTCCCACAAGTGCTGGTCGGATTGAAGACGCCCCAGTGCTCGGGCGTAGATAGGAATTCAATCCACTGTCGACCGAGGAAAAACTTTGCGACGATTGCGAAACTTACCACAACGAACCGCCCGATAAAAACTGTCTTTCAGGTGAAACTTACACGTGCCGTTTAACCGTATTAGCCACCCGGCTTCCGACTTGCATATTGGAAACATATGCCGGTCTTGCAAACGGAAGCAATGTCATCATCACGCTCATATGCAATAAAGACGAAAGAGTGCTCTATAAAAGTAACTGTGGCCTTGATACCGTCCCAACTGTTGTACGGTCGTCTTATGTCGCTTACGTGGTTAAGAATAAATAAGTGCGGCTTTTAGCCGGGTTAGGATGTTTTTCTCAGCATTAGTCTCTTTATCAGACTCTCCAGCATCGTCACTGCCACTAACAGCCTACACTTGTCTGTTTTGTGGATTTCGTATCCATGCTAAGGGGCAGCAGCTACGGGACTGCGACTGTAGCTGATGATAAGTCCGAGTGAGAAACCAAAACGTCAAATCGATAAACTTCTTGATCCGGCGATCGCATTTTCCCTTCTGAACAAGGCACCAGTATTTCACTCAAAGGGGATGGGTTGTTTGTAGCTCGCAAGTGCTTGTGTTATGGAAGCCGCAGGAAGGAGAGACCAACCATAACGCTCCCCACTTACCTGGAGAGCAAAGATTATGTGCCTGTGGAGGGAAATATGTATGCTAGGTGGTATGTGGCGACGCGATTTGACCGGAGGTGTTATGCCGTCTGAACTCCTATTGGGTATTTTTTGGGGGCCTGAACCGATAACTTTATGACTGTGAAATTAAGATCTCGACCAATCTCAAGGGTAACGTCAGCACTTTAACATTTTTCGTCGACGCATCGTCATTTTTTTAAAATCACGTTTGCTTGATTTCAACCGTTGCCTGGTTTGATATATTCACTTTCAAGACGATGTAGAGTACGATGTGTTTTATACAGCCTCGGAGTATTCAATAGGGTTTGATTGGCCTTAGACTTTGCAATGCGATCACCCATGATTTCCTTCGGCTGATAAGTAAACGCTGGAATTTTTCCTTTGTTTATTCTGTCAGTCACCCCCCAAAACCCTCCTAATGTGGCATTTTGACAGTTACTCTCGGTGATGTCTACCGTGTACCCTACGGCAAATTAGCGCAGGAATGGTGACTTGCACGTTGATTCGTTTATAGTGACAATAGATCTACGCTGCACCTACCGCACTCTCTCTTCCCTAACTCTGCTGGGCCCAGTGTCATGGCAGAGTCGAAAAGACCAGATGCGGGATCAGGTGCATTGGCTTAAAGAGTTTAACAGCCTGACAACGAGTCCCCGAGCAGAGTTTTGCAATAACAAAGGAAGGCGACTTGGGTCTCATCTGACCCCAACTGCCAAAAGACCACATTAAAAAGGAGATATTGCGGTCTGACTCTCCGTCCTGAAAGGAGGACCGAGTTACCCTGCCAGTTGACAGCCTTCTAAGCCAGGGCTTTTACGCACTGTGATAGCTTGAAGTGCATCCGATTTTGTATGGAAAGGAATATGCGCTGAGATAGTTTGTCTCACGCTTTCTTCCCTCTCCGGGTACCAGTCCACTGTCCAAGCTGGTTTAGCTGTCTGGTGCGGGATTCGTTGCAGTGGGCGACAGAGCTAACTAACCCGTCTACGCGTTCCACACAAAATTTGACCCCAAAAACACTGGGTGTATGTGGCTTGGATATCACGCACGTAAGCGCCATGGAGGCTGCACTCAGGAACGTCTAAAACAGGCTTCTTACTTACATGGTAAGCGCATGCTCAGCGCCTGTGGAGGGTAATGTGGGACAGGTCCGTTTATAATGCGTGTGCTAGTGAGTAGATTTGTGTTATGACTGGCGGTGTTTTACCACAGGCTTTCATGGATGCGCATAGGACCAAACAGGTTCAAGTGGTGACTGTGTATGCGTAGGTAGAGCGGTCAGCTGGGAAGAATACGACGGGTGATCCTTGAACTGGTTCGACTGGTACGAAGAGCATGGGAGCGACTGACCAGGCTGATTTTTGATATGGAGATGGGATTGCAGCGAGGAAAAGTTGGTATCGAGTTCACATAGTTAGTTTTGGGGGGTCTGCTGCATTGAGGATGATGATAGACTGGACGTCGTGAATGTTTTCACTGTTTTTGGGGACTGAGAGGAATGAGGATAATCATCGCCGACCGTGTGGAAGTTTTTGGGGGAATTATGAGGGTGGTGGTGGTGGGGGTGATGGTGGTGGTCTAAGATGTCATGGTGGCATTAGGATTGTGATACCGGGCGGTGTTGGAGCGGGTCACTATCGCGGACGTCGTGGGGGTTTGGTGTATGGATGCCGACGGTCGCTTTACGGAGGCAACAGGTGGAGTTGTCAGATCCTTATTGCCTTGGGTCTGTAAATGTTCGATGAGGACGATCCGTGCGTGGAATGTTCCTCGAGAGCGTGGACATATATAAAGTGGTTGGGAGTTGACTTTGCGGGTCGGAAGCGCCTGAGTCCTGCGAGCTGCTCTTTCGGATTCGGTTGTGGTGAACCGATGGGCTTCGCGGATTGCTGCTCAAGTTTTCACTGCTCCTCTCATGTCTGATCTAGTGTGAGGTCCTCCCAGGTCTCCGGGTTGATTAGTACTGACTTGATAGAAGTTTTCACTGTCCTTGTAATATATTTCGGCTCAGAAGAAGAAGAGGCGATCACCAGAACATGGTGTTTCTTGGCCTGGTATTTCGGATTCTCTTTTAAACCCATCACTAGAGACAGTTGCAGAAAAGAGTAATTAGGTCACAAGGTGCGCATTATTTTTGGGGCGTGGTTGCCAGGCCATTACAGGCCTACTATCGTTGACATTCCTCGTGTTCATCGCTGGGGATCGTAGATGATGCGATGATTGCCATTTGGTCCGTACCCGAGTTGTTAATGGCCATGATTTCATCACCGATGTCAATTCCTGGTGTGACACGGCGATTTGGCTCGTCGTCACCGGGACTGCTGGTCACCCTCAGCCCAGGGAAAATCGAAAAACAGAATATGAAGCCGCGAGCTCATTGCGGTTGTTATTCGACTGCGGGCCAAAGAACCATGACTCGAGCAGTTCACGGCTAACGTGATTGTCAGCCCTTACGAGAATTTGGCCTCATCAAACTTGAAGGCGTGGCCGGGCCCCGTCGCTTGAGCCACGACCTGAGAGTTATTTTCCTTCTCACTGCTGCCGCATGCTCAGCCATTCGCATGTGGTGTAATATCAGAGTTTCTCCTACGTAATTTCTTTGTCCGCAAGTACACCAGATACATTTAACGACTCCAGACCTTTCCTGCCGTGGCAGCGGGCCTTTCAGCCCCAATATTTGGGGCCTGTTAGTTTTTTCCTGGTCGATGGACCACTCCGTATCCGAGTTTTTTGAGAAGGGGGCTAACGGATTCCAAGACCTTAACGTACCGTAGCGTACGGTAGCCCCATATATATATATATATATATATATATATATATATATATATATATATATATATATATATATATATAAAGGTAATAAGTTAAGGAATTATTCAGTGTAGGACTTTGAGCTAAATGCCCAGTTATTGCTTTTTAATGTCCGCCCCGAAATTATCATGAATATTTGTGTTGCAGTCAATCCACATATACGGAATACTCGCATAATGTCCATTCTAAACAACGCGTAGCACTATTAATAGTAAACTTTTTACATGACAGTGGTTGATCCCATGATTCCAACATGGGTACCAGCCAAAAGCCTAGACACGTGCTAATTCGACATTTTTACTGCTACGTGAGGTAACTGGGAGGGATTTGGAATCTCAGGATGACCCCAGCATTCCCCAGGCTAGTGTCGGACAGATGAACTCCGGGCAAATATCAAGCTAAAACGTGCCGAAAGTATTGGATGCAGGATTGGAGTTAATCTGTAGCGGCCCGAATCCGTGCACATGTTGAAACTCTGAACCTCTCGCGACTACATGCACGTGCGCACCAGTTATAATCTGGTACTCACCAATCTTGGCTGTCCTGACCGGTCAAGCATCTTCAAGGCTGACTCACACATGACCTCGCTAGAGGCACTGTGACGATTCCCATGGTCTCAAACTTCGGATACCGCACTCGCGGCTCCGGACCTGCCCTCGTCCGGCTGCCAACTTATTCCAACCTCCTTTCCAATAATTATCTATAGAATGCACTACCCTCCTAACTAGCGTTCCGTTTCTTCTCTTCTCATATGAAATCACGCCAGAAGATCGTAGCGGCTAAGGTCTTTCCCACGGGCTTAAGAGTGGAAGCACAATAGCCGAGTCCTCGAAAGGGTAGACAAGCAAGGCCGTCTGTCTTATTGGAACCGTGATTCTAGGAATTTTATGGGTAGGGTGGGATAAAGTGCCTGCTACGTAAGTTGTCGTGGCTGACACGGTAACTGCATTTTTATCTTCATCCGGAGTAGTGATTGCTGCCTCATTGTTGATGTCGGCTCCTCCATCGGACCGGTGATTATGCTTTCCTGTCATCTCTCTAACTGTATGAAACTTAAGGCAAAGCCGATGGATGAGTTCTGGTACCAATTTAAATAGTGCAAATGTGTACGCCGCTGCTGACAGTTGAGGACCGTAGAAACTGAATGCAGAATGCCATTAGCTATAAAACCCACCCAATCTTGCAAAAATAAAAAAATTGCAACCACTAATTATAAAAATGAAAGCGTGTTTTAAGAAAAAGCTTAATTTTAAACTCTTTGAAAAATACGTTTTAAAGATCCTTTATTTATTTTCGAAGTTGAAACCAACCACATCCTTCCACGGTTGGTACAGGCTTTGGACAATCTGTTTTTCCCAGGGATCAAGTTGCAGAGCTCATCGTCTTTGTCATATCCAAGATGAGGTTGCCAATTCACTTACTCAGGCAACCAGCATATAAGTGACTACCTTGAAAATTCTATACTGATCTGTTAAATGTGTTGGATTTCGGCCTAGATTTCAGCAATCAACTGGCCCACTGCCTGGAAGAAATGCAAACTTCGTGTTACACCGCAACTGCGTGCCAGACCTGCTAGGTTTTTGCGCAGCAAGAAAGGGAGATCATTCGGATTCCAACTGAGTAGGGGTGCCTTAGGGGCCACATTAAGAAGGAGCAATTGCAGCCTGCTTTTCCGACCTGAGAAGACTGAGTTAACCCCTCAGTTGAAAACCTTCCCAACAAAGGCTTTTGGCGCATTATGATAGATTTAGGCGCGTCATAGTGTTTTAATTGAGGATTATGCGCGGTGTGTCGAGGGGACGGAGTCCCCTAGAGTCAACCTTAGCATCAGCGCAATGTTGGAGCCGATCAGACATCTGATGTGGGGAGTGGAAGCCCACGTATGCGTACCACACGCAGCATCGCCCCCGCACAGCACACTTGATTTTCACATACAGGAAGTTGGCAGCTCGGACAGCTCGCGTAAATACGCCATGGAGCCTGACTCGAATTCCACCAGTCGGTCACTCCCAGCGCAGGAGACCACCTTGCGAGGCCTTGGCTGCGTCTTCACTTGGCAGCCTTCCAGACCACGGCTTTTAGTGCACCAGGGAAACTGACGCCTCAGTTACAGAAACACCAACATGCAACCGTTGTATTCTCACCAGCTGCTTAAACGGCGTACGAAAATTCAGCCATGTGGATTCTTTTACGAAAACCGATGATAAAACACTAAGTTCTATTGTCAATAATCCCACCCCGTCCCAGCAATTCATGAACTGCTGATCAAAACTCGACTTCCAGCACATCACTCGACAGACGGATGGGACATGTATCTCAGGTCAGTGAGAAGCACGTGACGTTGAACTATCATTTGCGGCCTCAGTTTGTAGACGACAAGGCAACTACCCGTCTAGAAGGTGGCATTACATATCACCTTTCTCACTTACAGGTCGTGGCGTCTTCACCACCGGACCAGAACGTAGCTCAGCAGTTACCAGCGCCGCAAGTGGTATATTAACAGAAGAAAGCGGAAGAAGGTGGAGGAGGAGGTTGTTGGTTTTTTCAGGCGCCGATTCCGCGATGATCCAC
Organism: Schistocephalus solidus; assembly: GCA_017591395.1. Taxonomy (NCBI): domain Eukaryota; kingdom Metazoa; phylum Platyhelminthes; class Cestoda; order Diphyllobothriidea; family Diphyllobothriidae; genus Schistocephalus; species Schistocephalus solidus. The sequence continues at coordinate 1,387 of WEDG01009579.1, read as the reverse complement.
AGCTCCCTTTTACGCAGCATGTTCTATACTGACGCGGGCATTGACGTTGTCAGGGGCGGTCAGTTTTCCCATTTACGGTATCGTCGCAAGGGGTGCGTGCGGGTCTTCACAGAAGTTTTGTTAATGTTATCAGAGTTGGTCGTTGACAGGAGGGGCGTTTATGCTGGCAACTATGACCAATTTTGTCCCCACGAATAGGCAGGCGCAGAGCCTGTACCAGATAGGACAATAGTTTCATTCGGAATGGTAAGGGTGAATCCTGCATCACACCAATCTGTCTTCGGGCGGACGCTCGAGAAGAAGGTATAGCCGGCACCCACATCCTCCTCCTGACTCTGTTTGAACAATCAGACCCTACTGAGAACTGGTATGTTCACCTTGTAGCGCACCATTTCTCTAGCGCCCTAGGCTGTCCCTCTTTCCGGTCTGTTGCTCAGCGATCTTTTACGAGAAATGAACATTCGAAGCTGCCAGAGTGAACAAAGTTGCAGCAGCAGCCTATAGAATGAGGCGGGGTGATGAGGACGGGAAGTTTGGTTTCTTGGTGTGTTTCGACTGCATCTTTTTCATCCACGAGCTACGGCCGTCTTACTAACGTTGTGATTCCCCAGCATTTAGTTGAAGCACTTTCCCTCGTGAGGGGGTAAGCAATGCTACCCCTGCATAGGCTGCCGAACTCCACTTTGTTTAGTAGGACGATGATCCTAGTTAGCCTGGGCTGCCTACGGGATGTGCGTACGGTCCTCTCCGTAGGACTTTTCTTTTAAAGTGGGGAGAAGGGGATGAAGGGGACAAAATAACCTGGTGTGTGCGCATGCCCAACACCGGAGATCCTCTTCTGGTCTAGCACGCTGGCCGACGCGGTTACCGGGATGTTGTCACTAGGCAGAAACTATCTTCGTGAAGCCTCAAATGATTGGGCTGTAGTGATGGACCTTACGGGTCAACGATTACGATCACTCATGGAACGAACATGTCACTCCTACGCAGTGAACCCTATAAATGGACACCATTACACATTTGGTGCTTAAAATACTACCCCCAAGTATCCGAAAGTAAAAAGCCCACCCCGTAAATTGCATATTTTCCTGTTGAATGTGTTCAATCATGGCCTAGATTGCAGCAGTCAACTGACTCACTGCTTGTACTATCTGAATCACACACCGCTACCAGAGGTAGAGGCTGAGAAGAATCTACGGTTGTGGATCATGCCCTCACTGAAGGCATCGTTCCACTACTTGAAGGTATTCAAATCGGCAATTTCAAGCTCATGTCGAATCAAGCATGCATTGACTTAGCTCGATTAAATGTACTTTGGTACTGTCTTTGGGAGGTTGGTGCGTAGGATGCTGGAGTGTTGGGGTACTAGTTAGGGGTAGCACCGCAC
>WEDG01009577.1:0-15241 GCA_017591395.1 Schistocephalus solidus | reverse complement strand
GAACACGACCACATCGATAACTCATGAACACCCTCCGCTACTGCCATTCTTACCATAACTGCCACCCCCACTACCATGAATTGCATCTCCCCACGCTCTCCCGATTTCTGCTGCCCACACTGCGCCCGCAACTTCAACTCACGCATCGGCCTGGTCATTCACCTGCGAATCCATCGCACGGAGACTGGTGAACTAGGCCTTGGGCTCCGACATACAATCTTTGTGCCCGCCTCCACTACCCTCACTGTTCCCGCACATTTACACCGCATGGGCCTTTCAGGACACCTGCGCCTCCACGACAACCTGCGGTAAACGACCGGAGGCTAAGCCAAATCAGCGCACACTACCTACAACAATACGTAGACAACACCCTCACCATCATCACGTACCTGAGAATATCATGGTGTCCTAGAAACCGTGGCTTTGAAGGCTGCCAATCTGATGCTTATACCAGACCACCCTGTCGGCCCAGTGAAGGTGCTGTGTGTGCCGAGTGGCTAACGAGTGGACTGGGAGTCAGACAGTGATGGCTCTTCCATCTCCTTTGATTTAGTAAATCCTGGTGTGTGCGTTATGAGAGCCAGGTCGTGTTGTGGCGTGCGAAGACGGGTACGCCGACCCGTCAGCCAAAGCGCCTACTCCCACATCAGACAACTGACTGGCTCGGACAGTGGTTTGACTGTGGGGGTGGGCGAGAGAGTGAGGTCAACGGCTCAGCGCATGTTCCTCACTATAAAGAATCTGACGCGCTTGAAACTATCACGGTGCGCTAAAAGCCGTGGCTTAGAAGGTTGCTAACTGATGGGATAAATTTGACCGCGTGTTCAGCGCAATGTGTGTTTTGTGTGGAGTGGCTGAATGGCGGACTGAGAGTCAGGCTGCAATGGCTCCTTCTTAATGTGGCCTTTATGGCACATCCAGTCCGTGGGATCCGAGCCAGGTGTTGTGGTATGCCCAGGGGCGGCTCCAGACACGCCAGCCACCTGCGCCCTCTCCCATCTCCGGTCTTCTTGACTCTGTCATGACACCGGGCTTAGCTGGAGGAGGAGGAGAGAGTGCGGTAGATGCAGCGCAAGTCTACTGTCACTTTAAACTAAATCAAGCGCAAGTCACCGTCCCTGCACCACCCTTCCGTGGAGTATACGGTGGACATAGTTGAAATCAACGGTGGAACTATCGTGTGTGATTGTGTTTCCTACAGGCCTTGTAGCTCATGTGATTTGAGCGTTTCCTGTGCACGTACCTTGCAGTTGCTGTCTTGGGTTTAAGTCCAAACGAGGCCGTCTAGTTCTTCATACTTGCTTCACATAATCTTTTGCATAAATAAGTTTATGGGGATTTTATGCGCTAGTGTGGCTGTTGTAATATGTCCCTTTGCTTGAAGCTCATATGAGTCGTTGCAAGAGTAAACCGTTTGACTTTTACTTTCTGAATTTACAGATTTATCGCCCAGTACTGAGTCCGTATGTGCCGAGCAATTTGCTCCACACCATCTGGTTGCACGCCAGCCATTTGGCTGGCTACGAACAACGTGATGCCCATGAGTTCCTCATCACCTTACTAACTCTCATACATTCCCATCTTGTCGGAGAACAGGCACCCCGAGAAGGTACTTTCGCCCGCCTATACTGCCTACTTAATGTATAACAGTAGTTTATGAATTGTAAATATCTTAAAATTGCATTTTGCATTCCAGACGATGCGGATGATCTTGTCTTGCCCGCAAAACGTCGCGTCCCCCAGTCTGACCTCTGTGGCAAGACAAGTCGCAGCGCGTCTCCAGCATCAGCTGGGTCCTCGACGTCCTTCCACAATCATCATCCGCCTTCTCACTCACACCTTCTTAGAGAGGATCTCCCATCAAAACATCTTTCCTCTGCCTGTTCGTCTTCCTGCCTGGCTAATGAATTTGTGGAAACTTCGCGTGTAGCCTCAAAGTTAAGTGGCTTCTCAAATCCTCCCTCGTCCGCCTCGTCGAGCGTCGTTGAAGAAGATGCTCTCAATGGAGACTATCAAGATCCGCCGGCTTCCAGTCCCACACCTTCATCAGCAGATCTGAACGGTGTGGGTAGTAGAGAAAGTGTCGACAATTGTGATTGCATAGTTCATCAGGTAGACACTCCGTTTGATCTGACCATCTTCCTGTCTAGGTGTTTTTTGGGGATCTTGAGTCCGTCATCTCATACCAGGGCTGCGATCATCGTTCCTCTACTGTGGATCCCTTCCTTGATCTCTCTCTGGATGTGGCTCAACGTGGCTCCACTTCCCTAGCTGCCTGCTTATCCTCCTACTTTCGTCCAGAGGCGATCGATGGTCTGCTATTTTGCTCTCAATGCCGAGTCGGTCGGCCGGCTGTCAAACAATTCAGTCTTCTACACCTACCGAACGTCCTTTGCTTCTACCTCAAGGTATGTGTGTGCGTGCGTGCGTGTGTGTGTGTGTGTGTGTGTGTGTGTGTGTGTGTGTGTGTGTGTGTGTGTGTGTGTGTGTGTGGGCGTTATTAGGGTTGAGCTCCCATAAAAAATGCCGAGCATGGGTGGCATCGTGGCATGCGTAGGTGCAGGCTCATGCTGCAGCGGCCACTTTTGCCATTTATGCTTCTCCTACTCCGTGGGATCTGATTCCGTGATGGTAGAATCAGATCCCATGGAGTGAAAGCATACTACCAATTAAAACTAATTGATGCGCAAGTCCCCGTCCATGCACCATGTGGAGCATACGGTAGACATCGTCAGACTACGATGGTCGAACTGTTTTGTTTGCTTTCAGTCAGCGTGTAGCGTTTTAGGTCTGAACGTCTGAGTAGCAATCTGGTAAAAACTCTTAAGGAATCGATTCGCTAAGCCTATTGCTGTGTGACCGGTCAACTCCACTCATTTGCCGTAGCAAAGTTTGTTGAAAGCGCTAAATTCTATATGATTTGCTTGCATTTTTCGTGCAGCAGGTTTGCCTGATTCGTCAGCGAATATTCGATTTTACCCACGGACAGCTATGCGCTTTAAAACGATCGCCGATTACGACACATAACTGTTTCTATTTCTCGTGACGAGCCACTCAATACGCCGTGATTTAGTATGCCTTTCTATCGCCTTATTAAATGTCATATTTAGTCTTTAAGGGTTTCACTGCTAATTTTTTCATCACGCCTGCTTTCTAGCGGTGTCACCATGATACCAAAATAACCACTTCCATCAACTTCCCCGTGGAGTTGGATATTACGCCATTTGTGGCCCAATTTTCAAGTTCTAAATCATCCTGGCAAGACCGGTAAGCAGTGTTTAATTTGCCCTTTACCACGAAGGTTTTTTTCTTTCTTTATAATGCTCAGCTAAAAATCAGCATAAGGTTCTGCTGCTGCTTTTAGTAGTAAGTGGTCATTCTTGATTTGCTAGACGTCATCAGCCTGTCTCATCCAACCCCAGGTTTGTGTGGCCTGAGATCCGGGGTCGAGTTTTAGGAGCAATGCGTATTTTTATTTCCTGTCGGTCGCCGTCGGGAATATTGACCACGCCAGCGGGACGCTCACTGATGAGGTTACGGGGCAGGCACCTGTTCACTGAACGCACCCTGACGGTTCTGCAAATGAAAAGTGCCTTGTGGATGAACGTCGTGATGCAGGGACACTGTAGCGCTACAGCCGCTCTCTGCAGTGTTGATCGGAGCTTGGAGATTGCGCGGGTGAACGCCTTAAAACACGATGCCAAAATATCTCTCGAAACTTGCAGTACTTGGCGTAATCCAGAAAACATTTATAGACAATTTCAACTATTATCTACGTTAGAGGGAACTACTTAGAAGGAGTTGTGCTTATGATTATCATACAACACCATCCGAAAATATTCAATCAACTTAAGGATGCCAGTTTTCGAGTGGATGTCTTTTAGGCCATCTACGAAGCTCTAAAATGACTACATAAGTAGTATGACATGCTTTCATTGATTCTCTGTACCATTTCTGAATCCTAGAATATTTTGTAAGAAGGATGCAAAAGATACAATTTCTGGAAAGGTTCATTTTCTAGAAAATGTCATCTATTAAGTTCCTGCCCGGTAATAAGGTTTCTTCCACCTTTTTACTAATGATTTTTCAATTCCCGATAAGTGTTGAATCTCACTTATCGTTTTACTTGTGTTTCGAATTTCCCGGCTGCGACCTCGGCAGCTTTTGTGTTAGAATAGTCTTGCTTGTTTATTTGCCGTATGCCCGATAACATTTTGATCCTAGTCCGCTTTTCTAACTTGGCAATTAATGCCGGGGCAGCAGCTTTTTGAAACCCAGTTGGATTTCAGTTGAGATCCGTCTGCAAAATTTTCACAACTCGGCAGTGAATAGGCGGTGTTAGAAGTTGACAGTAACTATCTTTTAAGGCATGTTTAATGGAGCATTGGATTTTCGTGCTCCAGCATAATACTCTTTGGCGAGGACAATACTGATGTCACCTACTGAACAACCTTCGTCGTGCTTTTTTGTGTGGTTGAATTTCTACTGCTTATTAAGAATTCTCAAGCCCATGCGGTATTTGATTTTCCGTTGCTCTCCCTGCTCTTCGCGTCTGCAGGTACTCCCTTTACGCGGTCTTGAATCACAGTGGCCAGACGAATTCTGGCCATTACACAGCCTGTATCCGGTTTGGACCAGGCTGTTGGTGTCTCTGTGATGACCAGAAGATCGTCCCTGTCAGCGTGGACTACGTGCTCACCACTGACGCCTATGTGCTACTCTATCACAAGAATGTCCTGGCTGTTCGTTCTTAAGTCTTCGTCAATTCCAACTCAGGCCTGCCCCCGTCTTTCTCCCATCTCTCCCTCCCTCTCTCCCTTCCCTCCCTCCCCCCTCCGTATTTACTAACATTGCCTCATTTAGTCCTGACCCCCGGACCTCACACGTGCTCCTTATCCTCCTCCTCCTCCTCCTCCTTCTTCTTCTTCTTCTTCTTCTTCTTCTTCTTATTCTCCTTCTTCTCCATCACCTTGTGGTTCTTGGGCTTCATCTCACTGCACTCTGTCAACGCTCACTCAGCTGCTACACGTGTGTTTTCACAGCACATACCGGCATTTATGACTTGGAAGACGAGGTTGTTTGGTGTATCTATAGGAATGTGCACCGGCGTTTTGCACTTGGAACCTACCCATTTTATTAGTCTCTCCAGCCCCACCCCCCGACTTTTTGACCTCGGATTGGTCCTTTTTGCTGCTGACGATCACACACATACACACACACGGCATTGTTGCATGCAGCAGTATTTGCGTGTGTGCGTTTTATTTTACTCTCTATTTGACCGAGGAAAGACAGTCCGATTGTACCTTGATAATCAACGATGATGATTATATTAATATTACAAAATAATCGTAATGCCTTGACTGATACCAGTGATCGAAATATAGAGTACTCTATAGTTTCCGACTCTTGACCGTCAGCTGGCTATCTGTCACTAAGGTGGCATATAAATTTGACCGTGGTGAGTGAAGATGTACATCCTGTGCGCAGACAGTGACTTGTGCGTGTTTTAGTTCATGGTGATGGTAGGTCTGTGTAGTATCTTCCAAACTCTGTCGCTCACCTGGGTCCTCCGACAGGAAAGAGTCAAGCTTATGTTAGGTGTGATCGGGCGCAGTGACTGAGAAAACTACGAAACCCGTACCACGCACAGCCTGGCTTTTACACAATGAACCCAGTTCATCATAGAAAGAGACCACCCTAAACAGAAACCATTACAGTCTGGCTTCTAAGAAGACCGACTTGGCCACCTTCGTGGCCACGACTTTTACCTTGTGATAGATTCAAGTGTGTCATATTTTTATAATGAGGAATGCGCTCAGTGTCGGATTCCCCCCCCCCTCTTTTCCTCTTCTATGCACCACTCGACTGTCAGCCGACTGATGCAGTGACTGACAGAGCTACAGCAGCTCATCTACGGTGCCACGCGACTTGGTCAAGCGCTAGATCGCACTTAGCGCTTGCTTTCCACTGGTGTGATTGTTGCATGTGGTGTGGGAAAGGCTTAGTCTTCGGAAAATCGAGTTTATTTCATGAATTTTCAAGTTGGTAACGCCAACCCGTCGTCAGACGAAACGATTATATGAGAAGGTGAGAGAGTTAAAGTAGATCGGTTTGCGCGACAGGGCAGAAAGCGACGGACAGCGTGAGAGGGGGATGTGCATACAATTGCGATATGTGTTGGGACGGAGCAGGTGAGGACAGTTAGGGCTGCCTGTGTTTTAGGGGAACGCGGATGGTGATTAAGTGGAACTACAGACGGCTGGATTAGTGGCCGTTGATGTGGGTCATGGCAGGTATTAGTACACCGGTTGGAGTTGTTAGGGGTTTCAGTTGCGGTTCCGAGGCAGGGATAGGCAAATTGTAAGGACCAAACACGGATAAGCAGCTGTCACTGGGGGGTTTGGAACAAGTTAGATGTAATGAGCGCCCATATCGAAATAGCGGATTGTTAACATTGGAGATCGCAATGGCCATTTCTGGCTTCTTAGCCGTCATCAGCTAGCCATAACCAACACCAGGTCCTGTAATCTCTGAGGTCCAAAGCCGTGACCTGTTAGTAGGAGGGCCTGAGCCCTAACAATCCACGAGCCGTTTACGTTCGGAAATCGCAGTTACTCTCGCCCATTCGATGCCGGGACGTGCTCGTCGAGTTTTGCCCTGCGGATCAATCTAAAGTTCTCATGGGCAGTAGCATAGGCACTATTTGTAAAACGTCTCAAGGCCAAATATGGATGACTGCTGGAAAGCCTAATCCGGTGATGGGGTGCTCTGCACAGATGGTGAACTTTGCGCCATCTATTGAATCAGAATTTACTAATTTAACAGTTTTTTTATACTTTGCCCACTGACTTGCAGTCTGATTATGAGGTATATATATGTAGTGTTTATGAGATTCAGCAAATACCACATAATCCACTCCTAATGGAAAGGATCCGACAAAAATAACTTATTACAGATCATATAAGTGAGTGATCTCCAATATAGAATGGGATGAGTGAGTTTTGTTTGCAATCGGTGAGCGTTCATCAATAAATGCAATCAAGTGTCCCGATCCAAACCGGCGAGTCACCAAGTCCAAAGCCCAATCTTTAGAGCGTTGGACTTCTACTCAACCATTTGTGGGTTCGATCCACGGGTGGTGCCCCACCTGGGGTCGGGTAGGACTGGCTGATGACGGCTAATGAGCCAGAAATGGCCATTTTAGTCCCCTTGACTTTGCTAACAATGTGTCACTGATCATATAAGTTCTTGAACAGCACCTTGTAAATTCACATAAAACGGTTAAATACGCTTTGAAACGATACAACTCTGATTCCGTATCGACTCGGTGGAGAGAGGATCAAGCAGTGCACATTCATTGTGCGCTGGCCTTGGCGTAATCGTAACTGTCCATAATTCTCTGTTCAGCTCTTGAATCGAAATTATCCGTAACTTTTAAAATCAGGCCTTGCTGGAAGATGCACTAATCAATCACAGAACTGTTTAAAAAATTATCCTGCAGCAGTTCAAGCTTGTAGTTTGCGCCTGCAAAACTCAAATATAAAAACAAAACTGAGCACTTTGAAATGTCAAAATGCTTGATATGTCACCATAGGGAAAATTGTATAGATTAAAATACAGGAATGTTATCTGATAATCGGCCATGTGCCGTGCAACACAGTTAACGCTTATCCATAGGGTTTCAGTATACATTAGATTCGAAAAATGATTTTTCCAGAAGTATTGGTATTGCGGTTAACCTTGATTAACCGGGGCATAATACCTTTTATGAAATGTCAGCTTCAAAGCTGTTTGAAGTTTGCCGAAAATTTAGGCTTCATGTCCTTTGACAAATGTGGGTTATCTTTTTAAAACTTAAAAGTGGTTACTGACATACAACTTACATTTAAGTGATTTTCAACTTCTAAACACATTCGGTTAAATTGACGTGCAGTGAAAGACTTAAGCCAGATGAATATTGCCGGCAAAGAAAAGGCATACTGGAATGGCCATTTCTGGTTAATAAGCGGTCATTAGTCAATCATACCACCACCTGAGGCTCGAACCCGCGACCTCTTGATCAGAAGTCCAACCCACTAACCAAGGAGCCACGACCTCAATGGTTAGGTCAAGTCAAGTTGTATGTGTCTCATATCTCAAATTATTGATATTGAAAACATTCTTGGTGTTTAGCTCACACCGTTCTGAATGAATTAGATGTATTTATTGCGAGCAGCATAGCTGCTCTTTTTCAAAATGTTTGAATTCTGGTGTGCGAAGCATGAGTGGACGTAAATAGAAAGCAGGAATGGCCTTTGTCCATTTTACTTGGAATGCTGGATTTAGAATAATTGCAAAGAAATACGTATTACATTTGAGAAATCTTTTGATATGCAATGGTGACCACCGGACAAAAATGCGGCTGTCGATGAGAAGGGCAGAGGTATTTTTATTTTCTCACAATATTCAAGTAATTAATGTAGGAAAATTGCATTATGAATATTCCTGATCAGTTTGCCTACAGAGACTCAAGTTTTATAACTATCCTAAATATTCTTCATGAATGATTTTCTTGCCTCTCTCTCCGCAAATCAATAATTTCGAAGTGGAGCTGCATTATCGTACGGACGAATTTGTATACAGACCGGGCTGAGACCGTGACATACAGAGACATCTATCACGGTTCCTTTGTAACGCAAATTTAAAGTTTGTGAATCACATAAATTCCACTAGTGAAAACTTTCATACTTTCCTTTACTATTTGGTCCCTTGATTACATTAAGCGCTCCTCTTTTCATACACCTGACAGGCATTTACAACAGCTGTCTGGTTAATACTTAGAAACATTACATCTAATGTTTACACATCCTCTAGAGTTCACCAAAACATTTTGCATTTTTTTGCCCTCAGGCCCCAAGGAGCCTGAGAAGAAGTAGATGCGATCGCTGGAACAAGAGCTGTATTTGCCTGTCGTTTCGGATCCCAAATCGAATCCATCATCAGTATCTGATACTGTCTCTGACGATGGGTTGGAGTTGGAATCCAAAAAGTCAGGCGAATACAGCTCTTGTCCCAGCGATCACAACTACATCTTCTCAATTACTTTTCTGACTCACCAAGGAGCCTGCCTCACTACATGTACATTTTCATCCACCTAATGACTCTGCCCACATGCACGAGTTAAGTTAGGTGTTCGTGGAGGCTACAAACCATCCAATTTTCCGTGACACGAGCACACTAAGGTTGGAAGCACAATAAGTGATATCGTGGCGAAAGCCATGGTAATACGACAACCGTGGTAATAGTGGGTTTTACTGTGCGGGCATTTCGTGGAAGCAGTCTGCAGGAACGATCGAATTGTCAACTACTCCACGTTTGAATCTATGAAAGTTCCTTTCAGCAGATTGATATCTCACCTCTACTGCCACAGAGAGATTAACTAGAGTCAGTCGTGCAACTGAAAAGGAATGAAGTCAGCTTATTTGCATTTTTCATTCCGCTAGCATATTCAGCATCCATTTGAGTACGCAGATAGCTGACTGAACTCACTAGAAGTGTAGAATGTAGATCATGGCAGGTGTTCGAACATATGGGACAGTTTTACTGGGTATTCTATTGATATGTTTTTTTACTCCACAGACTAACAGAAGCCAGAGATGGAGCATGGACTATGATTTCGTTTCACATGGAGCACAAATGTGTTTTCTAATTCTACTCTTTAGCCTCATTGTAGACAGCTGTCCGTTAAATCATGATAAATTTTTCGTCTGACCCCTACGTACTCTCCATTAAAGGGAACAGTGTGCCAGGTATTTTGCAATTAACATATCAAAGCGTCCTTATCGAGTGAGTAACCTTTCAATTTTGCTGAAATAAACTTTTAGACAGATCAACCGATAAATTTTATCTCCGCATCTGAGGTAGGAGAAAACTACGATCTTTAAAAAAGAATGTGATGCCATTTTTATTATACTCTGTGCATAAGATGCTTGCTCTGGATGAAACAAATGCAGTTCTCAGTAGCCTTTGACAGGCCGTTTGGACACCCAAAAGAGAAACATCAGTTTCCTCGCTTCTGAAAAGCCTCGAGTCTACTATGCTGAGTATCATCTGATCAGAGGCTATTCGTTTGGGAATCACGACAATCACAGGCATCATTTTCCCATTACAGGATATTTTTGATCAAGAATAGGCACATAGCTTACATGGGTTGTTTAATTGGTGATATTTTACTAGTTGGACAAATCGGTGGAAACGATGGAATGGTAAATTATTCGACTTTTGAAGACCAAAAGCTCTTTGCAGCAGGTTGATATCTCAATTTTCATTTTTATTCTGCAAGAGTGTTTTAGCATCCCTTCAAATAACGGTTGTGCATATGGCAAAACACGCGAAAGAGATTCACACACCCTTTTGGAGAACTTGCTCTACATTTCAGGGAGATTGATGTCACTGTTAAGGTAAGGTTTGCGATACAGTATTGTGTGGGGGGTGGGGTTTGGATATGGAAATATTTATGCTTCCTAATTTATTCCGCAAGTCACCCTATTTACCTGGGGTTTCTACGCAACTGCCAGTGTCAACTTCTGCCATAGAACCCGACTAAAACCTTGAACTTCATTCTCTTATTCGAATGAATATATCAGATACTAGCCAATAAGGCCGGACCCCATAGCTCCAGTGAGAGATGGTTCAACGTAAAGTTGCTCGATGACTTAGGTGAAAGATTCTGGTTTAAAGTTTTTCCTTGACCATTTTCGGTAAATAAGCCATTTTATGTAGCTCTTTCTGTGTCTTTGAACGTTCGGGATTATTCGTGGGAAATGGGAGCTCGAAAAAGCGAAGTTTTACTTCAGCTCGCCGTATCCGACACGGAGGTTCTCTCAAGCCCAGCATGATAAACCAAAACCGCTTTCCCAATTTACTGATTTTGCAAGTATTATAGGCCCAATGACTTCCCGCTTTTGTATAGATGAAGAAGGAATAATATCCCATGAGGTGGCTTTCGAATTCCAGATGCTAAGTAGCTCTAGCTAAAAACATCCTATGGCAGACTTAAATCTCAACGACAGATCGCCTTAAACTTGGGTATTTTTCCGCCGAAGAAGAGGTGTTTTGCTCAAGAAATATTTCGTCAACGGTCAAGCGTGTCAATTTGCGCTAGAATTCCGGTGTATTAAATCATATCCCACCAATAGGAGTCTAATCTTCTGTGGAATCCGCGACCAACTTGCGACGGCCCTCGGCTAAACTACTGTTCACTTCAATTTCAACCATGATATTGAATGAGTTAGTCGTCTACGAATCGGCTTGTCCCAGACATTTCATTACATATGAAGTGTTGCCTTCAAATAAAACAGAGCCACAACTGACTGTTTGACTTCTCGGGGAAATAATTTCTGAAATTAGTTAGTGCAGGATATGGATTCAAGTGATCCGGAAATAACTAATTAGGGTTAAGCCGGAAATTACAATTAACATCTGGGTTGAAGTCGATCAACCACTGTGGAATAACCATGTAATGCCCATCCTACAAACAAGTAGTACTACAAGTAGTATGAATCTTATATGGTAAAGACGTTATACCGTACTTCCGACATAGATACTAGCTAAAAGCCCAGAAACGTGTTTCGCCGATGTTTCTGCTGCTGTGTGACACAGCAACGAGGGGTTCGGCTCCTCAGTGGGTCCCCCAGTCTTCTCTATGCGGTTTCTGGTATATGGACCCCAGAGAATAATCGGGTAAATAATTTCTGAAATTAGTTAGTGCAGGATATGGATTCAAGTGATCCGGAAATAACTAATTACGGTCAAGCTCGGAAATTACAATTAACATCTGGGTTGAAGTCAATCAACCACTGTGGAATAACCATGTAATGCCCATCCTACAAATAAGTAGTACTACAAGTAGTATGAAACGTATAGAGAACGCACAGAGAACGCTCTGGGACTCACGAAGAAGCCGAACCCTTCGTTGTTGCGTCTTGCAGTAGCAGAAACATAGGTGAAACACGTGTCTGGGCTTTTAGCTAGTACCTATGTCGGAAGTACGTTATACCCTCTTTGCTACATACATTTCATACTACTTGTTCGTAGAATGGACATCATGTGGTTATTCCACAGTGGTTGATCGTCTTTGAACCAGATGTTCATGGAAATTTCGGGTTTAATCCTAAAAAGTCATGCCCGGATCAGCTGAGTCCATGTTCCGCACTTTAAAATTTCAGAAATTATTTCTCTGATTAATCTCTGGAGTCCATAACAGAGAACACTAGGGGAAACATTGAGGAGCCGAAAGCCTTGTTTCTGCGTCCTGCAGCAGCAGAAACCTCGGCAAAACACCTGTCTGGGCTTTTAGATAGTGCCTATGTCGGGAGTACTGTAAACCATCTTTGGTTGACTGCTGGTGTGTAAGTCGAACCAGATAAAATTATAACATCTACAGTTTCATTCCCAACCTGATATTGCAACATTTTACATATCGTACAATACGAAGCCCTGAAATAATGCTACTCATACCTAACCATTTCCTATCAGTTTCCGATGAGACTGCACGTGTTACGGCCAGATCTGACACATCAGACTCTATCGCGCCCTCCATGGTGTAAACACCGACATGAGATTTTAAGCCTAACTTGCATATATATCTAGTACGATGCTTGTCTGTTGACGTGCTACAAGTGGAAGTGCATCAACTGGTCAACTTCATCTCATTCAAATGCTGAAGTTGCAATAACGGTATTTGCACAAATAAAAAAATTTCTGCGTCTAGCTGATGCAAACTCTATCCAGGTCGGAATATCAGACTTTCTTTCACTGTTCACAGCAGAGCCCACCACCGTAACAGCAACTTGTTTGCAAATAACTCACAGTAGCGCTAGTGCTACTAGCTCAAAATGTCTGCATTAAGAGCGTGCATACGAATCCTGACGAACCAAAGGACTTACGCACACGTCTGAAGAGGTGAATCGATGAGTTCTACATTGCTTCTGGGAAGGCGCCAGCCAATAGCATTAGAGTGCGATCTGGTCTATATACAGTGTGTGACCTATCTCAGGCAAGGTGCGTTGCAATCATGCATGTACGAAAACTTAATAATAATAATGAGCAACTTTATGCAAATGTAAATCTTCGAAAAAATAGTACAAGCTATATTACCTCGATTTGAAATACCAACTTTTCTTAAAATTGCGGCAAATTTAGAAAAGGTGCTCAATCGCTGTACTTGTCGGTAATAAATATAAATAGACTTTTCATTTTGAAATCGTGAACATCAAATTTTGTGCCTACGAATAAATCTTTCCATTCGCCAAATTTCTCGATTTATATGTTTGATATGGGATTAAAATTATTGTCAGATCGTCCTTGAAGTACCAGTGAATATTTCACGATTTTCAGGGTTTTCAAGCGATTGACCATACATTTAGATTCCGTTCTATATTTGCATAAAAATCTACAAAATAAGAGATTTCTTAAAAGTATTAACTGAAGTAGTGAGCTTTCAGAGATTTCTTAAAAGTATTAACTGAAGTAGTGAGCTTTCAGATATTATTTCTAATGCAGGTAGGGGTTTGGGTAGATTAGCCAAAACATGAAACCTCATTTCCGGATAAGCGGGAACTGTCTTATATAAAAATTAACTTTTGCAGAATAACATGACCGAGAAAGACTACGGAGACTAGAATGACCATTTCTGGCTTATTAGCCGTCATCAGCCATCCATACCCAACTCCGGGTGTTGTGGCACCCCAGGATCGAACTGGCAACATGTTATTTAGATGTGCGCTCTGGTAGATTTCATTATCAGAACATTTGACGTCCTCGTACAGCGAAAGACTGACGGGACATTTCAAACATCCGTTTACCGCAAGGAAGCTTATGTGGAAGTTATCCTGCATTAACAGAGCAACCACCCTGTCGCTCACAAGCGGAGTACTGTTAACACCCTCCTCAATCGAGTTAAAACGAACTGTTCTGATAATGAACTCTACCAGAGCGAACTTAGTTATTTATTCAAACTATTTTGCAGAAATGTTTATCCAAAATAATTTATACGTCAATGCAGGAGACGACAGGAGTTAAAAGAAAAGGACAAGGAACTAGATTGTTTCGGTCAAGCGCCCAAATCAAAGAACTGGCGAATACCTCCGTACATCAAGAAAGTGTTTGAACTCTGTGAAAGACACCTGCACAAACATCAAATCCAAGTGGCACGCAAACTAATGACTAGACTATGAAATCAGCTTGTACACCTTAGGAAAGGGTTGGCTATTTAGGTAAAAAAGAATTCATATACAAAATTCCATGTAACAGCTGCAATTCGGTGTACTGTGGTCAGACAGGAAAGTCAGCCTCCACGTTCATACATGAAATTCAATTGACAGTAAGGAGGCGATACCACTTGTCTCAAGTTGCCATACATACGCTGGAAACTGGACTTAAATTTGCCTGGGACAAAACCGCATTGTTGCCTTCTGTCTATCTAAGAAAGGCGGATAATTTTTGAAGGACATTTTCTCAGATAACTCATGCATCAATCGACACATCGAATTGGATCCTGTTTACGACAAACTGAAGGGTAACTGAAAGAGGCGACAGCCAATCCAAACGGAAATACACCCCACAATGACAACCATTGACAGGAATGACTAAGCAATATCGAGTTT
This sequence comes from Schistocephalus solidus, assembly GCA_017591395.1. Taxonomy (NCBI): domain Eukaryota; kingdom Metazoa; phylum Platyhelminthes; class Cestoda; order Diphyllobothriidea; family Diphyllobothriidae; genus Schistocephalus; species Schistocephalus solidus. The sequence goes on along the minus strand of WEDG01009577.1, from coordinate 596 downwards.
TTTGTAAATTTTCAATTTCAACTGTTTCGCACACTTACTTCATGTCTGATGATGACCTGGGGAACCGGGCGTCGAAAATTAACCTACTAAAGTTTCTTAATGTTTCCAAAGAACGTCTTAGCGTATATCTGATCTGCTTAAGGAACATGTATGTTCCGTTGTGCCCTGGAGCTCAGACTAGAGCCCTCGCAGTCGGTCGAATAGCGACATGTAGCATATGATGATAAAGTGGAAACGACAAAGAAAAGGGAGAGCGAAATGACCATTTCTGGTTGATAAGCCATCATTAGCTAGACATACCCAATCCCAAGTGTGGCGCACGTGGAATTCGACATATGCTACGGAACATACATGTTCTTTAAGCAGATCGGTGAGCAACACACTATCATCATATTCCCGATCGCAACCGACAAAACAAAGAACCCGTGGCTCAATGGTAGAACGTTCGAATCCATTACCAAAGGTTGCGGGTTCGAATTCCAGGTGCGCCACACTTGGGATTGGGTATGACTGGTTGCTGACGGCTAATAAGACAGAAATGGCCATTCCGATCTCCCTTGTCTTTGTCGGTTCCTCTTTATATATATATATATATA